>CALNVZ010000674.1:2940939-2982925 GCA_940671915.1 Paracentrotus lividus | reverse complement strand
GAATAATTATCGTCTTTGCACTTTTTATATCCTCACCTTGCTCTGAATATCTTCGTTTATTCTTCACCTTCAACATTCCATTTAACACCCCCTCAATAATCTTCAAATTTCAAAGTGTTTTAGGGCAATTAGAAATTGTTTTTGTGAAATCAAATTTATAATTGAATCACTTTCTCTGAAATGATATGAAAACAATCTCGAATGCCCTTGTCGATTTTGTTTTGCTAATGGAAAATGAAATGTTGTCATTCAAATCAAATTCACCCTCAGGTTTGTGTAGCTTTATCCTGATTTCCCTGTACCTCGGGCCGGAAAGCCATTGGGGGTGGGGCTTCTCCCCCACTTTTTTCAGAAGACGTGAACAAAAATGCGAAAATAATCAGATTCTGCTATTCAGCCTGTTTATCAGCACTCCACTTTGAAAACACTATTCGTCCCCTTTGTTAAGGTCACGGCCGGTTTTAGGTTTTTGCAAGAGCGTGTCCAAGAGCCTAAGTCGGCGGCTCCCAACTCTCCCGATTCCACGTGTTTCAACGTGGCTGCAACAAGAGTGTATGGCCATCCAGCTACTGGGTGCCTGAAAAAAGCGTAATAACTCTAATAATTTGATCATATCTCTTCAATCGCATGAATATCATAAGAACAAGGCCCAAAACCTGGAATTCAAAAGTTGGCCACTTCAAACCCAAGGCGGAAGGCTCTAAACAACAATAAAAAAAAAAACAAAAACGGTAAAAAATCCAACCATTTGAATAGTACTTTGTGCATCTCACGCAAGGATTTTGACACTATAAAAATTGAATTGTAATATGAAAGCGTCTTCATAACAAAAAACAACAACTTTAGAGTAAAAATAATAACTCCAAAGTGTAACGAAACTAATCATGAAATTGCCCTTATACATTTTTATAGGACACTCTAGTACTTTCAGTCCGATTATCTCGTCTAACTTTGCCACGTTAGTCTCATGTAAACAGAATTAGGAAAATGATGAATATTTGTAGGGATGCATCCGTAGCGGAACTTCAATATCGGAAGATCAGAGCTCGGATCACGTAAATATTTTGAAATGCGATATTGATATTAGCACGTTTTTCGTTCTGCTTTTGTAATGCTGTTTCTGTTTCCTGAAACCATAGAGTTTCCATATTTGAGCAAGTACGTTGGGTATATCTCATTACTTTCTGTAAAAATATGAACTCGTATGGAAACTACACTGCAAAAACGCTGGTGTTACATATGCAACACCAGGCTGGTGTTAAACTTGTGGTGTTACATTTTGGAATTAGATTGCTATCTCTCTAACACCATTTGGTGTGAATACAAATTCTGAAAAACCACTCTCTTGAAATTCTTGCAAGTACAAATAATATCATTTGATATATTTTAATTATAGATATCATAAACACAAATATATCAGCAAATTTAGCTTTAGTTTATGAAGTCAACTGAATATTTTTACCACCAAAAGCTGGTGTTATTTAACACCGTTCAAGTATCTGTATACATCAACACAAATTGGTGTTAAATTAACACCAACAAAAATCAAATCAACACCCACTGGTATCAGATTGGAAATTAATACCATAAAAAGTGTCAAATTATCACCAGAATGTGGTGCTCCAATAACACCCAATTTTTTAGTAATGTATTTTAACACCAAAACTGGTGTCAGTTCAACACCGGTATGTGTGGATGGATATAGATTCCGGTTCATCCCAGTTTTTTCCAGTGTAAGGACAAGAAGGTGAAGGTAGATACAGGAATGTTGTGTGTTAATAACATTTCAGACGAATGAATTGAATTCTTAACGAGTTCATCTTAAAATATCCTGGTTTGAGAGATGTAACTGAGTTCAAGATTTTTCGCGGAAATCTTTTTTTTTTTATTCCTGTGGGAAGAATTTTAGCGGTCATCATTTATAAAACACATTTAACGTTACATGTACTTGTATTTCTGTCATTATAAAAGTTCTATAAAATGAATTATACGTATCTTGCCATTAGAATTCTAATAATATATTAGCTCTTGACCGATTCAGCATGTGTTAAGTAACTTTTCTTCTTTGTTCCATTTTTGCTATCTCGCACAGTATTGATTTTTCTTATTCCAGCCATCCTCATTTGGTATGATTACATATGTACGTCTTTCTGATATAGTCAACCGGTAATTATCGAAATCAAATAAGGAGTTTCGATTGATAGAGGCGTCTTTTTTCCCATCTGCGTCATTACAGGATAGAATACTTATATTAGCAGCTGACATCTGCATTGTGTTCTAAATAATGATCATAATAAAAGCAGAATCCGTACTCTGTAATTCAGCGTGCAAATTTAACGAATAAAATAATAGACTCTTAAAAGTCTCCTGCACTTTTATTCCGTACCATTCTGAATTTTCGATGTTAGAAGTTTGATGGTCAGATTCCTAAATTTTTCCAGTGATTTTAAATAAATGTTACAACACATAATGCTACTAGATTATTGATGGTATCATTGCAAATAGGTATTAACGGCGTATTCTAAGTTCTCCTCATGAACTATTTTTAGTGTTGCAGAGACTCATACATGTACTTTTGCCACTACTTTTCTGCTACTGTTTAAATATACATGTTGACGCTCTTGATATTCATGTCCATGTAAATCTCTAGGAATTTTTTGATTATTATCACGATTGGCATAATACTACTTAACATTTCAGGACGAATGAATGAATTCTTAACGAGTTCATCTTGAACTATCCTGGTTTAAGATGTAGACTGAGTTCAATATTTTCGCGGAATCTTTTTTATTTTATTCCTGTGGGAAGAATTTTAACGGTCATCATTTATAAAACATATTTAAACGTTACATGTACTTGTACTTTGTCATAATAAAAGTTCTATAAAATGAATTATAAGTATCCTGCCATTATAATTCTAATATAGGTTTTCCGCGTTCGATTTAACTCTTTTCTATCGAATTCGTTAATGTTCAGTCAATTTAAACGATACCTTCCCGGAGCGGGGCTATCGTAATTTAAGTTAAACGTTTAGAGCAGTCGATTTTCGTTTATGTTCTTTCATAATCGTTAATGATCATGTCGTATTCGTTTATGTGCGATCAAAAGTGTTTATGTGCAGTGAACTTCGTCAATGTGCCTATGAAATCAATTCGTGCGATCAATTTAAAAAATTCCCAGCTGTAAAAAGGAAGTGGAGGTGAGCTTCCAGCAGTCAAATTCGTTTTAAGGCATGCAATTTAAAAGTTTTAGGCCTATCCGTGTGAACACACGAAACAAGGGGGTCACGGTGGCGCCCATGGTAAACACAAAATAATTTATAAGCAATAATTTTGTATTCAGAGGCTGCGGAACGAATTTGAAAGTGGGGGGGGGGGGGGCACACTTTTTTTTCTGAAAAGGGGGCCCTTTAACCTCGTGATAATGAGCAAAATGTATGGGATAGGGATGGGCTGGGATAAAAGTAATATTTTAATTTTATGCTGTTCAATATATGATTTTTGAGAGATTTAAAGTGCCCCCTTTTAAAAGAAAAAATGCAAGCATTTGGAGTTAAGCAACATTTAAAGTTTAAAGCAACATTACAGTTTATTACATCACTTTTTTATTTATTTATTTAATATTGCCCCAATGATAATGTTAAATACCATTGCAAATATCATTTTACAATGTTTTTGAATGATTTTTAAAACATAAGTGGCTAAATAAAGGGCATTAAAATACGTTTAGAGGGATGTAAATAGGCCTATTTCTTTTTGACAACACTCTATTACAATAGTTGCCTCCGGCAGCAGGGTAATTGGTCTCATGGCATTGCTTGGTATTCCCTTTTTATGCGAGGTCGCATAGCGACCGAGCGGAAAAATATTTGGGTTAAAAAAAAAAGAAAACTGTGGAGGAAAAAGGGTTCTTTTTAGTAACAAGAGTGCCTTGTTTTACAAAAAAAGTTGTCCGGGGGCCTTTGAAGAAGTCTAAATGTTTTTTTTTTTTTTATAATATGAAAAGTGTCCTTTGTAGCCAGTAAAAGGGCACTTTTAGTAACGAAAAAGGGACAATTTTTATTTTCTTTGCGGCATTCGGTATCTCAGAACGTCATCATGAACGGTCACAGGGGAACGATTTATTGGTGCAATATTGTCGATCTTGCATCTTTTTTCTCCCTTTTTTTTTTTTTGTGTTCTTTCCTTTCTTCTTCTTCTTTTTTTTTTTGTTTGCTTTTCCTAGGTGATGGGCCGCGCCTGTCTACAAGCTATTTGGTTAATCTGAATTTTATGTAAAACATACTTGATCTAATTGTCACTTGGTCTATTGACCATTGTCAGGTGTTGGATCCAGGGGTCCAGCGGGAAAGCCCCACCCCCCAGAAAAAAGAAGAAAAAAAAAAAAGAAAAAAAAGGAAAATGGTAAAAAAACAATTTGCCGACCCGACTGACCAATCACCCCCCCCCATGGCCGTTACATGATGACACTTGTTGATGGCCGAGAGGCCGAGAAATTTTAACACCGCCCAAACCCCCTCATGGAATGCAAGTTTCTAAGAATAGAGTGAGGATGGGGGCTGAGCCCCTACTCTGTTTTATACAGATTATTTTGTTTTTATTGTTTTGTTGTTTTTCTTGTAAACATTTCGTTTTGAAGTATACACATATAGTGTTTTTTAATTCATTCTGATAAAACGCAAACATTATAATCAGCTTATGTTTTTTGCTTTTGTTTGTTTGTTTTGTGTGGCGTGTGAGTGTTTTCCAAGCTCAGGCCCTCCTTCCCCCATGATCAGTCTCTTTTCAGATAAAAGCACTTCAGGCCCCATTCCAATCTCATATTTCCTACCGAACCTAACATTTCCCATTTGTATACAGTTAAGTTTCTAAAGTGGATGCCGCAAAACGAATTTGAATCACCAGAAGACGGGAATTTGACGAATGGACGAATTTGAGCGAACTTTGACGAATGCGATTGCTCACAACAGCAAATTCGTCGGCGCGAATTTGCAATTGGATGAAACGGTGTTTGGATTTTTGGTTACACATAAACGAATTTCATTGCAGATTTGTAATTGCGATCACATTTCGGACGAAAGCGTCGAAAGAATGTCAAATTGATCGGAGATAGTTTAAAACTTGACCGGGAAAACCTATAATATATTAGCTCTTGACCGATTCAGCATGTGTTAAGTAACTTTTTCTTCTTGTGTTCCATTTTTGCGTATCTCGCACAGTATTGAGTTTTTCATTATTAGCCATCCTCATTAAGTACAGTGATACATAATATACTCTTTTCTATAATAGTCAAACCGGTAATTACGAAATCAAATAAGAAGTTCCGTTAGAGATAGAGAGTCTCTTTTTTCCCATCCTGACGTCCTTTTACAGGAATTAGAATCTATAATTAGCAGCTGCACATCTGCAATTGTGTCTCTTAATGATCATTAAAAGGCAGACCGCGTACTACTGTATTTACAGCGTGCAATATTTCACGAATAAATAATAAGACTCTATAAAAGCTCTCCTGCCATTTTTATTCCTACATTGCTGAAGTTTTTCGATGTTTAAAGTTGATGGTCAGAATTCCTAATATTTTCCCGTGTGGATTTTAATAAATGTTACAACCACATCATGGTACTGTAGAGTATTGGATGGGTATTAATTGCAATAAGGTATTCGATAAGTCACGATCTTATAGGCGATTGGACCTGCGCATGGTGGCGATGGGTACTAAAAAGTAGTTCGCAGGTTGTCGCACAACGATCGCCTTCTGTGGGACAGGCCCTTTAAAAGGGCCTGTCCAACAGGAGGCGACGTTGTGGCGACAACCTATGCATGTTAGAACCCTGCAAAATCGTGTCACGAATCGTAGGTGACGGAAGATCATAATACGTATCTATGAACTCTGGTCTACGATAGGCTACAACAAACGACTGGCTTCCACGCAAAAACAATAGGCGAACAATAGCTGTATCAGATAATAGCAATAGCCTCGCATTCGCGCATCTCGCGGCTGGCGATTCTCTTTCGCAGCTCAAAGATTTCAACCAAAATTGAAAAAACTTGCGCACTGTGGCGATCCTTGCGACTGAACACGGAAGATCGAGTGTTTTTATAACCGTGGGCGGCCTGTTCGCCCCTTATGACTCGTGATATTCATCTCAGTCGCGACATTATAACTGTTGGTCGTGAAGTGAATTTTGAAAAATTTCAAAATCAGCGGCGACTGCGAACAGGTTTCTGAATGGGAGGCCGATCCTGAGTTTGGTGAATGAAGGGTGGCGACAAAGACCGTAGCGGCTTAAATTCCACTGGACGTTCGTTTCAGCGATGGGTGCAAGGTGCGCAAGGAGCGCGGCAACCTAACAACTGGCCGCTGTTGTCGCTGATGCTATATACATGTTTTGAATTTCAGGCGGAACATTATCGTATGATAACTTTGTCAAGCGGCTTAAGTCAGCGCTGTAAACAAAGAAGACAAGGCTAATTCGGTCATTGACATCAAAATTCCAATGACGCCGGCTATTTGGCTTTAACTGTTTGAAACACAGCGCGAACAGAATTTGCTCGTATTGTTAGGGAAGAACGCGATAATTCTCTATCTCAGAGGCAGATTGGATCACTGAATCGGTGGCGATGGGTCTAAAAAGTAGTTCGAGTGGTCCCATCGGACGACGAACTTCATCGTGGATTAACAGGCCCTTAAGCTTTAAGTGCAGCCTTGAGAGAGCTGCTGGTTCGCCCATCTCCCTACGTCTTTAAGAAAAACGTAGCGACATGCCCTCGTCAAAAAAAAAAAAAAAAAAAAAAACGTACGGGAAAGAAGAAGAAAAAAAAAAAATTAACGTACGCTTGGCTTGTGACGCTAGGGCTTAAATCATACATGTTGAGCTCTTGATAGATATATGTCATGATTAGATTCTGAGGAATTTTGATTATTATCACGATTGCATAATACTACTTGGTTAATGGTACTGATTGCAAAGGAGATACATGTATATGGCGTATTTCAAGTTCTACCAAATTTTACGCTGTCTACAGCCGTGATAACTATTTTGTGTTGCTTGATACTCTTAGGACGTCTTCTACTCCACTCCTGCTACTTTTATCTCCCTGCATTATGAGCTTTTGCTATTCATGTCCATTATCGGAATTTTAATGACTTTAATTACTATCAGGATGGTATAATGATACTTTAAAAGAATCGGTGATACTCCTTGCAAAGTGTATGTCGCTTACATGTATTTCAAGTCTTAATCATCAGTTATACCTGAGGCGATAAATGTTAAAGGTGTCTGATGAGAGCTTAATTACTAAAACAATCGAATCTATATTGATTCTTCATTATTTCATGGCCTGCAGGTTATACTTTTGATAAGATTCTTATCCACTTTGAATTGTAATTATTTTTTTTTCAGGCTGAAAGAGGAAACATAAGGACTGTTGAAACGAATGTGCTGCTTCTGCATTACAAGTTCTTTTTTCTTTAAAGGGATTGAGTAACTTTCAAAAACAAGAGCAATTAGATCAAGATTAATAAAATTATATTGTTCCAACAATAAAAACAAACTACTGAAAGTTTCAGATCAAATGGAAGTCATTTACTACCTTAAAACAGTGTAACAAACAATGCCAAGCATACAGCCGAGTACCAGTACCCTCTGTTGCCAGCTCAGTAGGCTGCTAGGGACGGGGACTATACAACAGGAAATCGATTTATGTTGTGCTATGTGGAAAAGCACATGGTTTTATAAACCATCCGGAGTTGGTTTATAAAATTTGAGTATGAAATCATTGATATCTCGAAGGTAAAGCAAGCAATTAGCAAGCAATTTTGAAGAGATACCAGACTGACCTAAGTGTTTATAATTATGTTGGCAAAATAAGCTAAATCGAATAAAATGTGATTTATAAATTATCAATGTTACTTGCAATCCCTTTAAGCCCAGCTGCCCAGTCATCCGTAACGGCCCGTGGTATGGCTGAACACAATTATTACATATTACAGTATATGACAAAATATAAATAAACACTTTCTCCATTACACACACACACACACACACGCACACACACACACACACACACACACACACACACACACACCACACACACATACCCACACACACGCACACATACAAATAACTCAGATATCATAGTTATACATTTTCATAATACGAGGCTCTCGAATTTAGTATGCATTTTTTTTGCTTGCGGTACTGTATAGCTTTCTTGCATTTTGTTCAATTCTGTTAGGAAACAATATTTAAAATATTTTCAGTTTTCAGTGACTTTACTTCCTTTATAGAAGACAGGGTGAACTATATCATTACTATGAAGTAACCCAGCCGGAAAGAACGCAGTAATACAATGAAAGCAAATGTTTACACTGTTAAAACGCTCGAGTGTGAAGATGATTGTACACTGTGTGAGAGTAATTCACAATATTATGTGCAATACGGAAATCCATACCACAGGTGAACTCTAGCTTTTGACATAGTCAACTATGTGAACACACTGTGTCTCTTCCACCACGGATATTTTTCGTTTGTATGGTTTTAATGAGAAGATACAAAATGTTATTCTTATTTTGTAATGATTTCTATTTTACTAATTGAATATGAGGCTTGAATGGATGCCTTAAAAGATGACATTGGTGTGGCAAAATGAGCTTTTAACATATGCTGGAAGTAGTAATTATCTTTCTGTACATCAATTATATCTCATGATTTTAACGCCCACCGATGCGAGTCCTTGGAATAATCCACCGCAAAACTTTAAAAGATTTCCGAGCTTTTAAAAGTAAGAATTCTATTTCCATATCTTTACCCTGAAGGTTGTTTAGGGGAAGCGAAACTCTTCCACGCATCACATTACTGACCACATGGTTTGGTAATCGCAAAGAATTGTTCCATATAATTTTCGCTTCTCTAGAGGAAGTAAATCCGAACCCTTTCGATATGAAAAAAGTAAGGCCCACGGCAGCGTGTCTCTTTACCCGTGCACCTGTCGCTATTGCACGGCTCTGCACCAACCAGCTTCAATCTGCCCGGTGACCATGCTGTAGCGACACGGTCCCACACTGACTCAGTTACCCATGCAAGTTCCTTGTCTACTGTATAAGCAACTTCTATCATAATATTAATATTTGTGAGTTTAAATGAGTTTAATAATGGATTTATAAAAAGAAAGAAGAGAGGAAAAAAAAAAATCTCTGCATCAAACAGCATTATATCTTACCGGATGACCATGCTGCAGCGCGGCCGCACACTGACTCGGTTACCCACCCAAGAAATTCTAGTCTATAGTAAGTTGCCTAGTAAGCAACTTGTATTATAATGATTCAATATTTCAAAGATAATACCGAATCTCATATGAGTTTAATAATGGTTTTTATGGTTAAAAGAAAAAAAGAAAAAAAAAAAAGAAAAAAAAGAAAAAAAAAAAAAAAAGAAAAGAAAGAAAAGCGCTTTGTATCTTTTTAAAGAAAAGGCGCTATAAAAATGATTAGTATTATTATTATTATTATTATTATTATTATAAAATATCTGTACGAACCTCGCCCGGTGACCAAGCTGCACCGCACGGCACGACTCAGTTACCCATGAAATTTCAATTCTATGAAGTTTAGTGTCCTTTTTGTCGTTATTACAATTCAATATTTTAGGGAAATACAGTATCAATCTCATCTGAATATAGCAATCGCTTTATTTCACAAAATTATAGGAATGTCATCGGGAGAATCTTCAGCTAAAAAAATAAGAGCTTTTCCCGGAATATTTGCTTATAGTTACAATTTAGAAGCATAATGCCACTACTATGTCGAATGAGAAAATATAATTAATATACCTCAAGAACTTAAAGGCCAAGTCTCCTTTGTGGTAACAATAAGTCTCTCGCACGACTATACGTGGATTTGAGAACTATATAATGTCCCTTAAGCTACAGTCACACAGACACTTACGTTATATAGACAGTTTGTGTGTTTATATCTTATTTCATCTTCTATATCTATCATTTCTTATGTATTTCTTTGTTCTACTGGATGAACGAAATTATCAATATTTCCACTGCTGACTACGGTTAGGCATTCCATGGGGATCCGCAGAAAAGAAAACAATTTTTGGACGCAACCGGACGTAACTCAACGTAAGTGTCTGTGTGACTGTAGCATTAAAGTTTTAAGACTCCTAGTTGACTTTTAGTAACATTTGACATACACTGTTGATCAGAAAGGTTGGATATTTTTTTTCGTGCTCCACCAACATCTGTTTGCTCCGGCTTTAATTTCATGAAATTCATTGTCCCCGCTTAAACTTTTCGGGACCCTGGCTATATCTTGGACGTTCCCCCAACCATTCCTGGGGAATGAAAAATTAAAAAGGGTTGTCAGCCCCCAAAATGCCTATTTTTCAAAATTTTTGTCATTTTAGGGCCCCTTTTTGTTTACCCGCCTGACCAAGCCCCCCTTAATCCTAACCCCGCGAAACGCGTCTAAAGTGGAGGGTTAATATTGTTCTTTACGTTAAATTATGTTTTAAGGTTATAGGCCTTTGTCTCTTGTCTAGGGGAGGGGTTGAAGTAAAAAGTGAGATCTGTGAAAAATTCAAATATTTTATCGTAACTTTATGGTAAAAACAAAGGAAATAAAAAACAACTATAAACCCTAGATTATTATTGTTTCCCCAAATCTTATTTTAGCCTTATTGACTAGGTTGTAAATTGTAACTATAGTCTATTTTTCATTATGATATATTTTGGCGGAGATTCTACCATACATTTTTGGAAATGAATAAAATAAATTTTTAACCCCTAACGATTTAAACTTTGACCCTTCCCCTAAATAAGAGACGAAATCCTTTAACCTTATACCTTGATTTAGCGTAAAGACCTATAACAACCCTACAGTTCAGACGCGTTTCTTGGGGGTAGGATTGAGCCGGGTACACCAAAAGGGGCTCTAAAATGACCAAAAATTGCGAAAATAGGCATTGTGGGGGCTGACAAAGTAATTTGATTTTTCTTTCCCCGGGAATAGTTGGGGGAACGTCCAACATATAGCCAGGGTCCCGATAAGTGGAAGCGGCGACAAACAACTTCAAGCAAAATGATGTTGCTGGAGCACTAAAAAAATATCCAACCTTTATGGGCAACAGTGTAATACAATATGCAGTCTTAATGATGGCCGAAATCTTGCAAAAATGAGCTCTATCGGAGTGCCGTAACGTATAGTCACTGCTATACACTTTCTGCGAAGGGCTAGGGCGCCATTTCAATAGCTCAACCTCAATTTTTTTTCTCATGATTATTATTGAGTAGAAAGTTGCCAAAGATGTACGCATTTGTCCAGATTTATTTTGCTACATGTTTTTACTCTTTGCTTCACCTTTATTTTCTCTAGTGCCATAGATGCCTTTTATTATTATTATTTGATTTTGAAAGTTCAAATCCAGATAAGATACAAAATTTCACCGAAAACATCAAAGTCTTCTACAAGATGTTTTAGCATATATTATTGGATATAAGCCTTTCTAAAAGGAACACGAGATGGGTATCTTCCCGTCAAAGAAAGGAATTTCAATTAGCGATTAGAGCATTTCATTAGAACAGTAATACAACGTAGTTCTATTAATCTGACAAATTTCAATTTGGGATGATCCGTATAATACGGATTATCTGAATTATTTAGGGAATCCCTATCTCAATGAATGCTTATACGTATGAAACATGATGATTGAAATATGAAAAATGCCGTAGTTTTCACGAACGCTGGCTCGTCCAGCATGAAACACGATATAATGTTACTCGTGCTTAGAACAAGCTTTTAGAAATGGTTTGGGTTTTTGGTGATAGTCACAGTAAGGATGTATTTTTCTTACTTTGGACTCACTGGTGATTGTCCTCATGTGCACTCAGTTGACCACACCTTGAAGTAGTATCCCTGCTGGGCGGAACACAGTGTCCCACAGTGTGAAACTCATAGTTTGAACCTAGTGTGGAATCATCTTCACATTGCTAAATTCAAGCGTTTTAACACGAGTAAATATAGCATTTTCACAATATGGGCAAGAGATTTTTCACAGTGTGAAACCAAACTGTGTGAACACTCTATGAAAAACTTTACCACAGTGTGAAATCATCTTTACACAGGTAAATCAGAGTATCGACAATATAAACTCTTTTTGGCAATACTCTTTCAGGCAGGAGTATTAATGGTAAATTAATTTGTTGCTAAAGGGCACTCATGTTGTGGGAGGGTTTCGAACCCTTATCCTTAATTCTCAATTTAGCGGCCTGCCCAGTATACCAGTAGACCACATAAGGATAAAGTTACGGCGATCAGCCGACATTCCTGGAAAGTCATTTTTGTAATCATAAGATAAAATCGGTATAAATACGAGTATGATTGATTGTTATTATTAATACAACCATAAGATTCAGGATTCTTATAACACCAACCATTGCCAACGGCAAAAATAGTGTTTTTTAAATATACAAGAAAGAAGTAATGAGTGATCTATGTCTTTAATGTCAAATGTTAAGCCACAACGGAACTATCAATATCATATCTACTTCAGTCTAGTCTAGCTAGAGTACTCTTTGCCAGAGGGACTTACCGATGTTGTTTTTTCTGCATGAAATGTGAGTCAGACCACATGGTCTTATTTAAGAGTATCTGAAAACGCTGGAGGCGTCCTGACGAAAAAAAAAGTGATTTGTCCTGTATAAGAGATATGCCAGGCATTGGTGCGTCGTAAAACTAATAATTTGAATCGCTTGGAGCTGTCGTTTCCGAATGACGCTTCATAATGCAATAATCATATGATAATTTTCAATTTTACAACAGCAATGACATTTCATAGACTCCTTCGGCTGAAAGTTATTTTGGTAGATTATAACGCGAGACAATGTCATTGAAACGGGGATGAGTCGGCTGAATGCCAAGACCTTCATCGATTTATTGTTTACTCTTTCAATTTCCCAGACACTAATAAAGTTATTTAAAAACCCGTGCCGCGTTATATACGGGTACATATATTAATTATTATGTACGAAATATTAACAATAAGAACAATGAAATGCATGAATGTAATATATGTAAGTTGTCTCTGCGCTACTCGCCTTCACAGTTGTTCAAAAAATGCTTATGTTATTCAACACTAAGAAAACCAAAGAGTTGAAAGATCTTTCACGTTTTTGTAAAATCATTATGTCAAGATTTTAATGTTTTTCATGTTGCATATTGTTGTTTAGCACAAGTATATAAGTTAGTGATAATGTCAGTAAACAAGTTAGTTTATTTTTTATTTTTTGTATGTAATGTTTTCTATGTACTCTTTCTATTTTCTTTTTCTTGTTCACTCTCCTCATCTTCTCCCTCTTCAACTCCTCTACTACTCCTTTTTTTTCTCTTTCTTCTTCATTTTTTTCTTTTCTATATTATTCTACGTTTATGCCAAATATTGCCATATACAACTTGTATGATTTTGATTGTATTTCTTCCATGCCCCCATGAGGGGCCGTTTGAAGAAATAAAATGTCATTGTCATCATTGTCATTGTCATTGTCAGTTGAAACCAGTTCGTGCAAATTGTACTTGAAATACTTGAAGTACTTGTTCAGGCAAGTATGTCATGAGGGAAATATATAGAAATAAAAATATTATAGAAATGTATTTCTTTTGAAATAGTGTTGGTTCTACGTGTTTGAGATTCAAATATACAAGAGGGTCTCTGAAAAATATTTAAGTTCGCTTTTTTTTAGTTTTTTTTTAAAACTAAGAATGAATGCATGAATTGTGTCTTATTATTACTTTTATGCAGCCAAAGACCCGTGTTTGAGTCTCGTTGACAGATGAACTTTTCCCGCGATATTTTCCTTTTCCAAAAACTTAATATATCAATAATGAAGAGTAAGCACTTTCTTTTATTCAATTGGTACTATTTGTAATTGTAAGTGTTTCAACAAAAAGCTTTGGCGAATTAGAATTCTCTGTACAAAAATAAAACAAAACAAAGTATAAAACAAAACAAAAAACACCCCACACACACACACACACACACACACACACACACACACACATACACACAACATACAAAAACCCCGGAAATAAACAAACATACAAACAAACAAACAAACAATAGACAAAGTTTAATTAAACAAAAGAAAGAGATTATGGGAAATAACTTGACACATGTACATGTATGCGTTTATAGCTTCTCCTTTCACAGACTTTGTCTTGTATGCCTGTGCAATATAGGTCGGTTGAGCAAGCTTCTTTCCCCCTTCTAACTTTACCATCTTTGTTTCCTAGAACCAGTATATAAATGACGCCATCTTACGAATAACTTTGGAGAACCGTCTTGATCTTTTAATGTTAGGGGATTCTAGTAAGACAGAAGAAAGAAAATTGCAAAATCGATGACCATCTTGAAGTGAATACCACTCGAATCTTGAATTTTAAAGGAGAAGTTTTACCTCGCACCGGATTATTACTACATGTATGAGAATAAACCAAAATTATCCTAATTGGATCATTTGATATTAAAGAGATGCCAATTTACCTGTATGGAAAAAAAATTTCGTTTTCATATTTAAAATAGGAAAATAGGAAAATAGCCAGATGATGTATGCATCAGGTACACATATATCAGGTTGAATTACATTTTACTTGGAATGGGCATTAACACAAACATAACGAACAGTCCTCACTGCGTTGCAAAGCAGACGGTTCCTAAAACAAACGACCAAGAGTTAAGTGATTAAATAATCCTTTTAATTAAAAGTGATTCATAGGTCTGCAATTTCCAAGCAATATATCTTGTACCAGGCTCTTTTAGAACCATATGCCTGAAACTCCACTATATTATGCGCGTACTTTTAAGGGTATGACAGTTTGGCCACATCGGAATCTTTTTTACATGCATAATATAATGCATTTGTTGTATATTCTGTATAATTCATTTATTATATATCATACAATATGATGTACTCAGTATGTGGACTCTCCCTTTAATTTTTGGAATCCGTCATTGAAGAAGTGATAAACGGAGAGTACATTAACGCCCTGATTCAAATGCGATTCCAACCCGTTGTACGTGCGCCTTTATTGTAATTCAAGATCGCCAGAGATTATTGATAAACTCTCGGATATAGTCTTGTTCGTTGAAGGTTCATTTAGATTTCTTCTTAAACAAAAGAGGAGGAATTAAGGAAATCTGAATAAAATAAATCCAGAGAGGGAAAATAGAAGAGAGGCAGATGCGACTGGAAATAGCATAGCAAGCAGTTAGATAAAGTTTCTTAAGAGCAATATTCTTATTGAACTTGCGCCCTTCATACATCTACCGATCTGTGTGGTCTGGGAAGAAATAATCTATTTTATATTGTTAATGAAATATATCTTTGTATAGAAATGTATGGAAACAGAGCACAAGGAGCGAAAAAAGATCATAATAATAATAATACAGAAATTAATGAATAAAAGTAAAAAACAAAAACAAAAACATAAACAAAAACAAAAAACAAAACATTAAATAAAAATGAATAAAAGAATGCCTGGGCCATTGCAAGGATCCATGAAATTGGCCGTCTCAGTGGAATAGCTCCAGAGAAACCCCGAAAGACCATTAAAAGACCGAAAAAAACTTTTTCTAACAAGACCCTCGTAGTACTTTGATGACAAGTGAACGGTTACTGAGAGACACGAATAAGACTACTGATAGATCTATGCAAGAACCTGTAGCTTACTGCCAGAGATCTTTGAAAGATTAATCAACAGCTCAGAAAGACTGACCAAGACCACTGAAAGACCGACCAAGAGAGCTGTTTTTAATTGATATCCGCGCAAAATTTAGATATTGTCGAAATGTCATGGAAAGACTAATATGACCTTCGGCATGTTCGAACGTGTATTGAGACACCGTTGAATGCTGAACATGTTAAAGCCCCAGACCGGACCGAGAAATGAAAACCCAAATTACATATAAAACGAAAGCTAATAATTTTACATAATACAACAATACCCAATTTAAGCGTTTTTATTGTCCATCTAGAAAGTATTTCATTAAAAAGATGATCGAACCTCAACCGGGCCATCCCTCCCAAATTATAAATACTCGAAAAGTTACCCCTATTTTGAAGTCGCTGGTGATGACGTCAAAAAATGTTAACGGAATGCTACATGCTAAATGCTGAATGAATTTACCCTTTCATTTCATAACAAAAGAATTCTAGCACACATGGGTTCTATTGTTCTGACATAGCAATACAAACGTGTTTTCTAAAGGCGAAACCCAATCATGCCTGGCCGTAGCATTCCCTTAACATTCTTTGACGTCATCACCAGCGACTTCAAAATAGGGGTAACTTTTCGAGTATTTGGGAGGGATGGCCTGGTTGAGGTTCGATCATCTTTTTATGAATACTGTTATGGAAATTGAATTTATTTGTGTGTATTCATGTTATACGCCTAATTAGCTTTCAATCGATGTAAGGTTGTACTCACTCCGTCCACGGTCTTTAAAGGACCACGGAAATATCACTCAAATCTTCTCAAACCGCCATTTTGAACCATTCCAATAAGTTTTTGAGGACACGCACACCCCTGAGAGATCGGGTACAGCCCACAAGACCGACACCAACGAGACCGACGGCCCACTAAACCGACGACCCACGAGTCCGACAGTAAAGTAAATGGGCCAACGAGATCGACTATAAACAATTTAGGTCCACGAGACCGACAGCCCACTAGACCGACACTAGATCAAACAGGCCCACGAGATTGACACTACAATGATATGACCCACGAGACAGAAAATTCGCAATGAAGGCCCACGACACCGACGGTAGAGCAAAACAGTCCACGAGACCGACATTACATGAAGTATACCCACGAGTCAGAAAAGGGACGTCTAAAAGGCAAGAAAGGGGTGGAAGAGGGAGAGAGAGACATGGCAAGGGCCAAGAAGTAGAAACAAAAAAATAAATAAATAAAAAATAGGTGGAAGGGCAACAGAGAGATAATGAAATCAAAGAACTAAGGAGGCAGGTGACCAACGGCAGGTTCGAAACAATCCATAGGCTTTGGGAAGTTTTTCAGGAGGGGGGGGGGGGGGGCTTACTTTTTGACCAACTATTTTCGGGAAGTTTTTCATTACCCCCCCACCCTCCCCTCCCCACGTTGACAGAGGTTTGTGAAAAAGAAAGAAGAGAAAATTAAATTGTAGACCTAATCAATTAAGCTAAGATGTTTAACGAGTAAAAATTCTACGAAGACCTTGTATTTTATTTACTTATTTGTTGTATGTGTGTGTGTGTGTGTGTGTGTGGTTGTGCTTTATCATTTCTTATGAAAATGTTATATGCGAGCGCGAATAGCGAGCTAGGAAAAATAAATCATATTGGGAGCCTAATTTTTTATATCAACTTGAAAATGGTGCATTTTTTTTCTTTTTTTTTTTTTTTTTTTTAGGGGGGGGGGGGGGGGGTCCCGGCCCGCCGGGCCACCTTGATCCGCGCCGGGGGGGGGAGGGGGTCATTACAACCTCCTGTTACGTACCTGCCTCCTTATGTTCTTTGCTGCTAGTCTCTGTGCCATCCCCACCCTTTTTGTTGCTTCCCTTGTAATTTCTCTCCCTCCCTCTTTTCTCCCCTTTTTGTTTGCTTTCAGATGTCCCTTTGCCTACCCGATAAGGGGGGGGGGGCGGGGATGGGCATGGCCTCGTGCCCCGATGATACCCCTGGATATTCGTTTTACATGGGCCTAATTGAAGAAATGTCTGACTGGTGGGTATACTTCATATAACGTCGGTCTCGTGGCGCGTTTTGCTCTACCGTCGGTGTCGTGGGCCTTATTTGCGAATTTTCTGTCTCGGGGTCATATTATTGTGGTGTCGGTCTCGTGGGCCTGTTTGTTCTAGTGTCGGTCTTATGGGTCTTTATTTGCTAGCGTCGGTATAATAGGCCTTGTTTGTCTAGTGTCGGACTAATGGGCCGTCGGTCTCGTGGGTGTCGGTCTTGTGGGATGACCCCGGATGATCATTCAGGAATTATGAAATACATCGGAGATCATTGAAAGTTCACTGAAATCAACAAAATAACAGCCTCGTAATGGAATACTTATCTCGAATTTCATCTCACATGATGCTCACTAATGCGGCAGTCACATGTATACAACGCGAGACCAGGGGATTGAAATTTGTGAAAATTTGCTGACAATGCGCACAAGAAGCGTATACATAGACAACACATATTGAACTACGCAACGAATGCACAGCGTTGGCTAAGCGCGCTCGACGAATGAATAACGCACACCCAGCGCACACTGTGCCTTGGCCATGCATCGTACATGTGACTGCGCCATTACAAGTGAATTCCATCACGCAACAGTTGTCGGTTCAATAAGTCACATGTTCTTGGGTGTGCGTACTAAAGCCAGAACAGTTGCTCTTGTCTTATAATTTTTTTTTAATACTTGGACATTGCGATAAGAGACACTAATTAGGCCTATTCTTGATTTACTGTCGCTCTTGGCCTCGATGGAATTTTGTCTTGACTCTTGCATTCTTTAAGGACAAAAAATAATTGCTCTTGTCTTATAATTATGAAAACCTGTAGATTAGTTACTAATGCGTTTTTCTTAATTTTTGTTTGGGATTCGATGAAATATTTTTTGGAAGTTAGTACTTTAGATTTCCAAGTGTTAATTCAATTCAATTCAATTCGGTTTATTGCATAAAAGACATTGTAAAAACAGTCCGGAGACTGACACATACAAAGTTTACAAAATATAAGAAAATACGTAAAATAAAGAAGTATTTATGAATTACCAAGATGTAACCATTTAACAATTATCAAGATTTTGAGGAACATAAGTAGAACTATAAAATATTGCACTTAAGGTTTATATACTTGGACATCGAAATCTTCAAGATAAAGGTAAAGGAAAAAATATCAAATTTGAGCTATTAGAAAAAAATAGAACGATGAGAATATATTGACCGAAAATTACGGTTTGAATCGACATAGTAATACAGGAAACGATACAAAAATATTTGGGTATATATTTTATTATGACTGTTGTGAGAAAGACTTGTAAATTGGCAAAATTGAGTGATATGCAAAATAAAATGCATGTAATAGAGACGGTCAAGATGAACCAAAAATAATTTAACTCGGTCTGTAAATGTATATATATATATATATATATAAAAAAATAACATGTAATTGTAAAAACATCATAACCTTGCAAGACATTCCAAAGGAACCATGAATTAACAATATACATTGAAATTAAATCAAGAGAATAAGAGATAGAGAGAGAAAATCAGGAACATATAAACCCCTCAAAAAATGTCTTGCAATTCAACTTTGAGTCCTCGTATCTTTTTTGTTAATTGTCTATAATTCATTTATTTTATACCATTGGAAAGTTCATTTATTCCTCTTTACACTGATACCCCATTTGTAAAGGTTGTGCAATGCTTGAATGCACAGTATTCCCGAATACAAATCAAAGTCAGAAGTGGAAAGTTGCCAAATGAATGGCTATTGTTGAAAGGCAGAGTTTCTATTGAGTATCATTAAATGGGTCATGCATTATTCCTCAATGTTTTCACTTATTGTTTGGAAGAAGAAATGTGCCTTGCCCAAGCTTTTTGCTTGGCAGTGCTTATTTTTCATGAGTAGTCGTTTGATAAAGCTAAGATGGCGCGCTTATCAAATGTTGAGATACGGTTCAAGAACAGAGAACGATTGTGTGCTGAAATGGACAAAAAAAAAAAGAGTTTGTTTTGATACTGCTTGCTTTGTTTGTTGGAGATGGATGAAAAAGAGATGAGTAGCGAATTTGTTATGCTGGAAACTTGCAATAACCTGTATGTAACCAATACACAAGTAATGCTCAAACCACTCGCTGGTTATTAAAACAGTTCTTTTTACAAACAAATTAACAACAAATACTACCTTAAATTACCTGAAACATTATTTGACATTCAACCAAGAGTATCCAACATTGTATTCAGCGCCTAACGCACAAACCAAACAAACACAAAGAAACACAAAAACCTTTTATACAGTTAAGAACTCGATGTAAGCAATAGCCATTCATTTGGCAACTTTCCTTTTCTGACTTTCATTCGAGTTTGCGAGTACTGTGCATTCAAGCATAACATAACCATCACAAATGGGGTATCAATGTGACAAGGAATAAATCAACTTTCCAATGATATCAAATTTAACCATCATAAACAATCAAATAAAAAGATATGAGGGCTCAAAGTTGAATTGCAAGACATTTTTTGAGGGGTTTAGTTTAAAAGGAGTTCAATGGCATAAACCGTGGCACGTACATCATGTATATAACATAGTTCAAATTATTCAGGAGGGCCGTTACATAAGGGATCGTAGAGTTTTTATATCTCTGCGTTCTATAGCGCGGTAAGTCCAAAAGATGCGCATTCCGTAGGGTCGAACTGTGTCGCGAGACAGATTGACGCGTTGGGGGTAACATGTCTCGATGGCGTTGAGACTTCAAGAGACCAAAATCTAATTAGCACTTGATCTGCATGGTCTGCACGTATACTGCATTCCAAAGATAATTCCTTGTTCACTTAAGTACGTGTATCTACAATCGCCCTTGCCCCTTCTTAAAACATGGCAGACGAGCTGTGTGGTCGGAATAGAATGTGACACGACATTTGCTTTTGCGACAGTTGCTCTGACTTTATTTCGTCTAAGATGTAGGGTTAAAGTTATGTTACAAAAGGTTTTTATGTTAGATTAAAGACGGGGAATCTTCAGCTTCCATGGGTACTTTGACACCATGGATGTTTACCTAGTAACAGGTGTCATCCATCACCTGACCACTACCAGATCTTATGTAATGCCTTGTTTATTCCATCCATCGCTTCATCTGGCAAAGTCATATCTCACTTTCCCTAGCCCGAGAATGACCGAAACTGTCCGGGGTGGGACAGATGGTTTTGCTGTAGTCCACAAATTTAGCTTCAAGGTGGTTATTTCCAGTGCTTTTCACCAAGTCTGGGATCAGCAAATTTTGATCCACTTCCCATGAAAGCTGAAGATTCCCTGTCTTTAAGGATTAGGTTGAGGATAGGGTATAGTGTTAAGTCCAGGGTTGAAGTTTGTAATTTGATTAGTGTAAGGAATGTGCAGCGGAGCAAATGTCGGAGCAAAATGTCATGGAACCGAGTTTATAATAGAACTTATAACTTTTGCCAAATTAGTGTCCTGAAGCAACTTCCCGTCCATGAAGTTTGTAAACTGATCGTAACACATTTGATTGATTCTATGTCCACTCTGTCCGGAAAAAGTTTGAGCTCATGCGGTTGTTTCAATCGAGTGCAAACAAGCAAGCGTGCATGCGAATAATATCAACATTAAATACACAGACGTGGTCATTCAGGGTAATACAAACAAAATTAATAAATAAAGCAAATAACTTCACTCCATTACTTCATGGAACGTTAGGAAAATTTTCTTCAAAGAAATAATATTTCATTGTCTATACTACTACTACTACAATGACAAAAATATGATTGATATAGGCATGCCGATAGAGATTGTTGTCTGAGAAATTGTCAATCAAAAGTTTAGACCAAATGTTTTGTTCGTATGTGTTTTTACACCAAATACTTCCTTTTTAAAATCTCTTAACGGGCGTCCTCATACTTGTATTGAAACAAGAAGTTGAGTCGTGCGATTATAATGAAACTAGCCAACACTGTACCTGGCAACTCTGTGACTCGGTAATTTATTGTAATTTTCTCTTTAAGTAAGCTACTTTCAACAGTAAATTACAGTAAATTACTGTAAATTCCTACAAGATACAGGAAACTACCGTTAAATATGCTGCTGTGCAGCAGAGTTGCCAGTAATTTACTGTAAAGAGCTACAGCAATTTTTTTTTTTTTACAGTGAACTGTACACATCATGTAACTTGCACCATTCTGTGTAGTTTAAACAAAGATAACCGAGCAGTAATTGCCAATAGAGTGCAACAAATACCCTACCGTCATTTAATAGACTTTTACTCTAGGATTATTGATGGTATTACATAGCACTACTTTTTTTCACCCGCATGAACCATTGAACACCAATATCACATAAACACACTCACACTCAAACGCACAACGCACTCACGCAGCAACAAAAGTGTCGATCGAAAGCACGACTTGTATTCACCCTTGTTCGTCATTAAGCACCAAATAGCACATAAACACACGCACATACACACGCATTCTCACACGCACACGCACTCACGCTCCAACAAAAGTGTTAATCCACTGTATGCCTGCGCCAAGCGCTATGCATTTCAATTTCAGGATTCCACGTCGCATCTCCATAATTCCCTTGATGGACGAATCAGATACAATGCCCTTCCCTTTCCTTTCAGCCAAGGTCTTCAACCTGAGTGTCATTTCTATTAACCTATGTGGAATTAAAACCATCAATCTTCCCCAACTTGGGATGTCTTTGCAGTATGATGTTGTTTTACGCTGTCAAACGTCACCTTCACTAATTCGTGATGGAATAGTGACTTGACCAGAATGCTGATCCATCTATACAGTGTGTATCAATAAAAATTTCAAACGTAGATGAAGATGAGTTTTATTCCATGGTAATTTTTTTATAATTATATAATATTAGGGTTGGGCGAATCTCAACTTTTTTTTTCAAACAAGTTATTTCTATAGTAAAATTCGACGTAGAAACTGAAAATGACAATTATTTTTGCATACGAGGACGTCTTACGTCGCTAAAGTGCAAAAACCAAAATGGCCGCCAAAATAGCATATTATGCCCAATTATCACACTTTTTATACGTATAAACCACTTTTATTGCGTATTCATATGGCTTTTGGGTGTCAGGGAACCCAACATGATTAATCCAACATGATTAATCCTACCTAAGTTGACTGTTAGTGTAGTTTGGTAGTTAGTTTCAGTCAATATCGAGCAAAAAATCACCTCATATCGAAATCACTAATTAACACCTATAACCATACTAGGTACATTTGGTCATGATAAAATTGTCAGATTTGAGCTTTTAAACCATCAAAATCCATAAAGAAACAAAATAAAACCGGTTTATACCTATAAAGTGTGTGATGAATGGGCAAAATACACTGTTTTGGTTTTTTGCACTTAGCGACGTCAGACATCATCGTACACAAAAATCATTGTCATTTTTGGATTCTACATCAAATTTGACTATAGAAATAACTTGTTTGAAATAACTTTTCAGAAAAAAGTCATTATTTGCCCAACCCTAATAATATGATTGATTTGATTGAAGAGTAACTTATCAAATAACATTTTCTCGCACTACGGTTGTGGAAAGACAAAGTCCTATTACATGTATGTAGCAGGGATGCCAAGTTATACTGATTTTCAGTATTTCTTACTGAAAACTTAAAAAGAATACTGACGCTGTCATACAAAATACTGATTTCCAAAGTTCAAGTTTATGTGTTGTCCCATATGACTTTTTTTAAATTACTGATTTTCTCACCAAAATACTAATTTTCACCTGTAGAATACTGAAATGTTCTTTTGCAGGTTGGAATCTTTGTGTAAGGAGAAGAAAAAAAGAAAGAAAGAGGGAACAAGACCTAAACGCAAGCTTTGATTATTATGCCTTTTTCATAGGTCTGTTTTAAGAGACATCGTCCTCGCTCTTACAAAAAAGAGCAAACAAAAATCCTCGCAAACGAAGATGGGAATAAAAGGAGTGTCTTTAAATCCGATCCTGGTGACAGGGGGAAAAAATCCAGGTTTTACAAGTTTAGATGTAGTAATAGAATCGTGATTGTGTTTCATTATGTTTGACAAGAGTCAACGCGTTCTCTCCGCCATGCTTTTAAGTCATGTAAACTTGCAGAAATTAGTTTTTTGCATGTCACCTTTATTTACAATTTACTCGTTAATGTGTGCATTTATAGTGCTAGAGACTTATCGTAAAAAAGTGAGTTTTTCTTTGTCTTTATACATTTATTTTAACTCTTTGCCCGCCACATTAATTTTAAGCATAAAAAAGAAGACTTTTCTATTCAATTATTAAAAATAGTATAACAATATTTGCCTAGTATTAACTAGGAGAAATTATGCCTCAGATCCGGCCCGAGCATTATCAGTGATTTTCAGATCGTTTAGCCCTGCCATTACAGAGAAAATGAATTATTACAATTGTATACAATGTAGTTAATAAGTACAATTGTGACTATAGTCGAATTTGGCAGGCAAAGAGTTAATCAAGATTAACTTGTTAAACAAGCCGTCTACATTCATGTCAATGAACTTTTTATTGATGCGCCCTATACATGCCCAGTTATTTATAGTAAAAGTGGTTAATTCATTACTCTTTAGAGGCAAAAAATGACATTCCGCTGCAGTCCTAAACACCAATTAAATGTTTCTTGAAACAATTTATTGTAAATCATTTGATATCACATGTGACAAGAGGGCGAGTGAGAAACGAAACATCTGTGCAAACAGGTTGATGGGCAAAATATAGTGTATCGCGTACGGTTACCTGGTAATTCTGGAATTGTGGCGTTATGCTACACTTACAGGTCACATTCAAGTTTTATCTCTGGGCATTAATCTTTTAAATAAGATCTTTGACGGTATATAGCTTCCATTTTTTAATGTCTGTAGGTGTTTCAACGTCATTGCATTATGTTGATGTTGTTTTTGTTATGACTCTGTTTTTTAACTACAGGTGGAGATTTTTTTCGTAATTGATACAGGATTGTCAGAACGCAATGCAATTAGATAATGCTCCTTTTTTGCGTAAATTATGAATGGTTTGTTGTCTAAATGAAACCTCCTCCGCATGTGTGTGTGTGTGTGTGTGCGTGTGTGTGTGTGCTCAAAGTGATAAGTTTTGCTCCTTTTCTGTCATTTCTCGGCCGAATTCGATTTAAATTTTAATTCATTCATGCAAACATAATTATTAACATTTATTGACTCTAATGACAAATACTTATATTCTATTCTATTATACAGAATTGACGCAGATATCTGAATAAATTTAAGAATACCGAATCCTTCCTTTCATCTCCCTTGTAAAGTTTCTCGGAAGAGCCATCAAGACAGGGTGTTACAACACCTCAGATGTACTCCAAGTTTTCAAACGATGGCGCCGCGGCGACAGTTTACATTTTTTTGTTGTTGCTTGAAGTAAAAAAAAAAAACTTGCACTTAGTGTAATTGAAAATCTAATTAGCCAAAGTGTGTCGAGCTGTGTATTAGCACACTTTTTCATCCTCTGTCAAGGGTTATTTTTTCATAAATTGAGACGTCATCTCTTGGTCTTATGTTAAAAGTGTGTTAAGCATGCCTTATATAACCTTTGTTTTGCCACATTGATGTCGCCACATTGATGTCATCAGTGCTCTAGATTTAGACCAATGCCCCCTGACGTCACAATGGAGAGTTACGTCACATTGGACTGACTCTGTTACGTCACATTGGACTGACACTATTACGTCTGAACTGTTACGTTCCCGTTTTACCTAATGCCACAGTCACATAAGGTTACACAGGCCTAATTACTTCGAAGACACCAAAAATGTGAGTGCGAGCCAACCCAAAGACAAAATAACTTATTTCAAACGCCAGATTGACGAAAATGTATTAATTTGATTGGTTTAATGACACCGATTCCCAGGAAAGCAAGACTTGGACACTCTTTGCACAAAATGGGAAATATCTAGTCAGTTGTTTTGGAACTATATGACGAGCGTGAATGTAGAAGCCAATTTACTGCCTCCAACTTCCTATCCAACAGTGTCCGCGAGAGGGCGCTATATTTTCTTGTTTAATGAAAAATCGAGCTGGCTATGCCTATGTTTTGAGACCAACAGTGAGAAGATGAGTAAATTGTCTTTAAATTACTACTAGACATTAGTTAGCCCAATTTTCACCCTTTTCTCTGCTAACGTTTCGAAATCTAAAATTAACACACGAGTCAAGGGGGAAATATTTACCGCTGTGAAACCATAAACACTTGAGTTACGTCCGGCGTTGTGTCCAAAATTTCCTCTTTTTTGCGGATCCCCACGGATTCCTTCCCGTCATAGTCAGCAATGGAAATAGTGATACTTTCATTCATCCAATAAAACAAAGAAATATGTAAGAAATTGTAGAATTGAAGAAGAAATAAGGATAAACAACAAAAATGTAACTGAACATAAGTGTGTATGTGACTGTAGCATTAATAAGACACATTTTTTGATGACTAAGGGTGACATTCAGGAAATACGGACACGAGATTTGATTACAATGAAGTACGATACATTCTAATTTCCCTGCGATCACATGTTTTTGTTTCTATCTGAACAGTATTATGTTCATGTCCTATGTCTGATGCATTACATTAATATCTTAAATATTGTTATGACATTTTCCCACATTGAACGAATTATCTATTTAATAAATTTTGATAAATTTATGCCAAAAAATGCGAATGATTTAAGAGTGAATGGAACTGTCCCAAAAAATGCGTTTCATAGTGGTCCGTGTTGGAAAGTAAAAAATATTCAGGTTCCTGCCAAAAATTTACATTATTTGCATTACTGCATATATGCATTATAATTATGCTTGATAAAAATACCAATTTTCTTGGTGTCATCTTGTGTCATTATGCATTAAGCTATATAAACAAAACACGACCGGGTAAACTTTCTAAGATGATTAATTTTCTCCTTTTCACCTTGTCTTTTAAAGCCTGAAAATAGAGTGTTAAGTTCATGGAAGAAAAGTCGTATCTTATCCCGTAGAAAACATCACACCTAGAAATGTCAGAAGCAGCTGTTGCTTGTGGTTAATTTGTTAGATTTAATGAACTAAACGAGGGTAAACGTGTCACTTTCCCCCTTTTGTTTCCATATTACAAACGAAGTACGGCGTCTGATTAATGTAGCCGCTTACGAGGTACTCAATCTCACTTTCAAGTCTCACTTGACATCATAATGTTTCTACGCGTACTTTTATGAATTCTCGACGACGGTGAACTTTGAGCTGTGATTGCTCTTTCGTTTTTGTCTTCAAATCCACATGAATAAGTACCAAGTGATAACTACATTAAGTAGCATCCAGACTTCTTATCAGTTGGTGTCCTGATCCATTTTTGGAAAACCCACAGGTTTCTTTTATCAGAGATTTATTTGGTTAGTGTAATTGAGATAAGTGTACTACAGATATCTTGCATGTAGAAAAATGATCATCCCATTCTTGTGGCCCACTAGATTATGCGATTGTGATCTATTTAAAAAAGAAAATTAATTTGAAGTACATTAAGTGTACTACAGATATCTTGCATGTAGAAAAATGATTATCCCATACTTATGGTCCAATAGACTATGCGATTGCGATCTATGGTTGATGATTGAAGTACATTAAGTAGCATCTTAATCAAGAATTTTTAATCAGTTGGTGTCCTCCTAATTCCTTTTGGAAAACCCCTAGGTTTCTTTTATCAAAGATTTATTTTGGTTGAAATAATTTATATAAGTGTACTACAGCTATCATTCCTGTAGAAACATGATTATCCCATACTTGTGGTCCGCTAGACTATGCGATGGCGACCTATGCTTATAATCTGAAGTATGTTAAGTAGCATCTTGAACAAGACTTCTAATCAGCTGGTGTCTTCTTGATCCATTTTGGAAACTCCTATGTTTCTTTTATTAATTTTTTAATTGTTGTTGTTGTTTTTTTTTGTAATTGAGATAAGTGTACTTCAGATATCTTGAATATAGAAACATGATTTTGCGGTTGTGATCCATGTTGAATAATTTGGAACAAACGGTTTGGATAGATGCCATATGTGTCTCTTTTGGGGGTAAATTTTCAGATTGAGCCTTGTAAATCTATCTGGATGTACTCTTTTAAAGTGGAGGAATGAATTTCATAGTAGAGTGTATGGCCCGTATTCACAAAGGTGGCCTAAAGTGAAGCCTAAAATAGCTTAAATCTGTGGTTTAACCATGGCTAGCAAAATGGGAGACAAATGTGTCTACGTTGCAATGTTCCTTACATGTTTACTGGATTCTGGAATCGTGGTTTAGTGGTAAGAAAAACTTCGTACCTATCATTCCCATGCAGTTTTTATTAGTTCGAGTACCAAACCTTCTGATCACTCGAATATTTACGATTCAAGATTGTATCCCATTTTGCCAGTCATAGTTAAACCGCAGATTTCAGCTAAGTTTAACTTTAGGCCACCTTTGTAAATACGGGCCAATGAACTTTCACCTCTAATCGAGTTGGAAGCACGCAGGTTTGAGTGAGTTTGAGTTTAGCTGTCTCATTCGCCAAAAGATTGATTACAGTTGTCTTGTCTTGTCACTACCACTAACACTACTATTAATATACAATATTAAAAGAAGATATAAACTGATTTAACGGGTTGACGTTAAAATTTTCAATGAGTGACTTCCCTATTCGAAGAGGGGTTGTCCCTTACCTTCTTTGTAAAGGTGAAATGGAACTTATTGTCGAGTGTTTTCCTTCTTTTTTTTTTTTTACATTGTGATGAGAGTTCGTATCCCCTGCAACGTCGGAAATAAATTGAAAAAAACAAAAAAACAATTTATACAAGTTATCTGATATACATGAAGTCCAAGTGAAGAAAAAAATTGCACATTAATAAAAGCCATAAATAAAATATACGTAACGAAGAAGAACAAAAAGAAAGCCAATAAGTCGAATGAGAAAATTTGACTAGTTGCATAAAATTGACGTCTTATTTCGTGGACTTGACTGAAATATTTTCAAACATTGAGAGACACTTCAAAAAATATGAAAAAAAAAAAAAAATTAGATTTTCCGAAACGAAAGCATTTTTGGCACTTCTTTCTGTGTTTTAAAACCAATTACGGGAACGGAAATTGCTTGGAAAATTGAGAGTTAATAGTATCCTGTAGCCTTGAGGCTATTTTGATATTCACTGAAGAGTTATCCTGATGAAAATTGTCCTTGTTAAAAATAAAAATGTTATAAAAAAAATCAAACGTTTCCAAGATGACCGTAAGTATGATGGGGTGACCATAGTTCGCGCAAATTCAAAAATAATAAAAAATGCGACATTCAATCAAATATTTCTTATATTTTTCACAAAATCAACGAAAACTATCAATACCAATTAAACGGCAAAATTCTAAGCTCCGAATCGCCGAACGAAGAAGTGAACTAGGTCAAAGGGTTTCGACGATATCGCGATTTCCAAATTCGATGTCGATCAAACGATCGCGCATTCTGCTGAAAAAGTCAGAAAAACAGTGAGACCTTATTTCCCGGACGGGTGTTTGACAAAGATTTATCAAGAAATTCCATCAGTCTAAGGAAAGGGAATAACAGTAAATGCAAGTCAAAATTTCATAGAATTCGATGATATTAATATCAGGGCCATTCCACGGTAACTTGCGTTACAAATAACCGGTACCTTTCACGATTAAAGTCCTCTATCTTTCAAACTGCTAGGATCTACAAGTTACTTTTTGCACCATATGTAAAGGAGACATAGACTAACCAAATGGATTAAAAACGAAAAAATATTTGTCAACCTCGTTCAGATTCTCGGGTCGTTAAACTTCGGTAACTCGCGTTACGCAAAAAGGACATGGTCAAAATCATGATGCAGATTAGGGTAAATTGTTCCTAAACTATACCATGTTGGCAAAAAATTTCCTATCTTAACTGAACTTAGCATATTTCTAACATATCAACTGCATAAAAGTGAAGAAAAAATGGACAGGTAAAATACAGGGAGCGTTAATGTCGGTAACTTGCGTTACGGTAACTCGCGTTACAGTTTGTCCGTCAAGATATATTTTGAATTTTCATAGCTTTTCTGTGACTTTAGATTGAATTTCATTGTTGATTTAGGTGTGACTTAATATTCTTCAGATTATCCAGTTGGAAAAATTGCAAAAGGAATTATAGTTCTCTGTCAAAATCTAAAAAACTTTTAAAAATTGCATGTAGTCCCACGTGCTTCAAACTATGTATAGTTCTGATTCTCCTACAAGGACATACAATTTGAAGGTAAAATCCAACTTAATTTGTGTCCCCCAATGTAATAATAATTTCAGAGAAGTTTAAAGCCCAAAGTACTACCTTAATTTGAGATAAAGCAAAAAGAAGAAAATAACAAATGTCCACCCGACCGTGGAATGGCCCATCATCTCACAATTTTGATGACGTTAATAAAAGAGGATTTCCAGACCCTTGTCTGGAAGGTCAGATTTTTCGGAACGGACACGCAGTTTTCCCATGTTTGGTCCATTTCACAATTCGATACACCATACCGTGACGAAAGTATGGTTCTTAAGCAATTTTTGGTCCCTCTTTCTGATGGTGCTATCAGATTTTCACGATATTGAATACTTTTGTAGATATCCGACGTGCGTGAACTAAGGTCGCGCGTGAATTATGGTCACACTACCATATAGGGTGTCCGGACAATACTATTAGAGTTTTCGTTCATAGAACTCTCGTTTAGATTTACATACTCTCTAACTTAGAAGAAGTTAATTTGCCACTGTACATAGAGGTTGAAGGAACTTTCACTCCAAGATTTCGAGTGATCCCTGAGGTCACTCCAAAAGGAGGGAAAACACACATTTTCACTCAAAGTTCACATTAATTTCACTGGACTTTCATTCGATCGAAATCGAGATTACATAAATATTTCGGTTAACTGGTTTGCTCCGGTCATTTTTGTTTATTACAATAGCCATTGACCACGGCAATGATCAAAATTATTTTTTCTTTGATTGTATCAAAATAACCATATCTCAAGATCTACAGCAAAAAATGAGATCCCCCCTCCCCCCCCCCCCCCCAAAAAAAAAATAAAAAAAAAATGCAGAAGTAACTCCGTTTTCCTTTTATTATGGAAATGCAAAATATTAACTTTTTTTTTAAATCTTCATACTATATAAAAAAAATAAAAAAAATGAAAAGAAAAAAAAGAACGTTTTCCGCTTATATATTTTATTGATTTTTACAGATTGTAAAGGATTAGGGATCAGACGTTTCTCCAATTTCATTATATCAGAAATGAGCATTAAAGTGTTGACCTACATAATAAATTAGATAATATCGAAATTTACCATCTTTCTCGGAGTATTCAGTTTGAACGCGAAATATGTCTTATAAGTCTTTATTCTTTTTTATTTTTTATTAGGCATATGAAGGCGTTAATGGAATGGCAGAAATGTTTTGAAGAGAGGTTCGCACTTCCTCAAGTCAAGGAGGATTCCAGGTGAGTGTACATGTGATAATTAGCCCCGATAGACAGTGTCAACACAGTACATTCTTATGCGGCGGTCACAACTCGCCGTACCTTCGACGTGCAACTCCTTACGATGGATTTCGTAGAAAAATCGTGCAGCGCAGGTACCTCGGAGGCACGTTGCATGTACGACGTGCAGGAAGTTTTTCCAATACCCTTACTACAGACACGCAGGAATCGCAGAAATTGTCCAACGACCTGTGCATGGCATGCATTGTACAAACAACGCAGGCTACGTTGATGGCACGTGCCCCGTAGCCTACGACGAGTTGTGACCGCCGCATTAGACATATCACATGTAGTTCACATGTGTAACATATAGTTGAGAAACATTGGTATAATGAGAGTATTGTTCATAAGTTCATATTTATTTTCCACAATAAAATGGAAATTTGATTTGGTAACATGGTAATCGGTCTAACATAATTAGAACAAACATACATGTAGAACATGATATTCAATTGAAATATCTATAGACAAAAAAGTGTTACTGTAAACATGTCACATAAATTAATTTCATATTTACTCTCAGTATTACGACTAACATGATAGAGTGATAAATATATTATGTCATTCGTTTGTCAACCTTTACTGCTGAATTTTGATATTCTCAGAAAAGATAGTTATTACACATATCAACCACTGATGTAATTTTCATAATAGAAATAAGCATTTTTGTATATATATGACATCAATTAACCAATGTATATCTTCTTTCCATTTTATCCAGTAACGCAGTACAGGCTGAACTTTCCCGGATTCGGAACTTAACTTGTATCCTTGGCATGCTTGATTATAATCTCAATTAAATTGGAGTTAACTATTCCATGCGTGTGGATATGTAACATCCTTTATGCCCGTATTCTGTAATACCTTGAGTCACGCCAAATATTATTTTTACTTACATATCAATAGTTTGCCGATGTGGAAGATAAGCAAATAATCACTTATTGGTATTAGTTGACGAAAGGAACTATAACTTACTGGACTACCTGAATATTTTACCTCAGCTTCACTTCGTAAAGATAGCTATATCCATATCGCACTTGGAAGTGATAGTTCGTTCCATCACCGTATAGAATGACGACTATTTATTTACTATCTAACGAAGTTAGAAGTTAGTGATTTAAGTAATACGATATTTTGATTATTGCATTGCTCTAGAAATAGTATTTTCTTAAATTCATCAAGCCTATTTGAATGTGCTTTTTTGAGAGGATATTTTTTGACGGCGGAGGGGGGGGGGGGGGGGGGTCATTGTACAGCCCCCGCCTCGGCCGATCATCGCCCAACCCTTAATTCAGCCGCAGATGGTCAGATTGACATGAAGTTCGACTGTGTTGATTTAAAGACGTTAAAATATGGAATTTGCTGCTATTCTGTATGGCGTTCAAACAAGAAAGGGATATAGAGCAAACGTAAGTTGCACTCCTCCCCAAAAAAATGAAATCCCCCCCAAAAAAAAAAAAAAAAAATTACGAAAAAAAATAATAATATGTAATACTGTCTACCTAAGATATGAAGTTAGTGGTTTTTAATTCATACGATATTTTGAGCAGTGAATTGTTCTTGAAATTGTACTTTCTTAATCTCATCAACCCTATTTGTATGGGCTTTTTGAGATCAATTTCTGACCGGGACGGGATCATTGTCTACCCCCCCCCCCCCACCTCTTGGCCGCATCATCACCCACCCCCTAAATTCGGCCGCAGACGGTATCTTCACGGTAAGTTTTTCTCAAACGTTGACACACATATAAATATTACAGCTGTGTTTATTTAAAGACGTTAACAGATGGGAGTTGTTGCTACCCTGTATGGCGTTGGGCCCACGGTAAATTGGGCAAAAAGAATTTCTCATTAATAATTACAAGTATCTTGGTATACGTCTGTAAGAAGTACTCCTCCTCTCCCTCCGAAAAACCCAAAATGAATGAACAGAAAAAATATGAATGAATATTATAAGATAATAATAAATACAAAGTTGATATTCCCTAGACAAAATTATAAATCAGACATAATCTGTAATACTATCTACCTAAGATAAGAACTTATTATTTTTTTTTAAAGTCATACGATATTTGGATATTTTCTACAACATTATCTATTTATATTATGACTATAACGGGGAGGGTATGATGAAAACATTGAGAGCACAGAAGAGTGTAGCTAAGGAGCGGAGGGTCAAGAAACGTGGAGGGAGGAGATGCATGTGTTGTATCCCCTTCGGCCGCATCATTTCTGCTTGTTTTAGTCTAATTTGTGTCATGTTTATATGAACCCTTAACACCATTCTAAATCAGATATCATTGATGCTTCCAATGACGGCAGGGTTATTGGGTGTGATAAACACGACTATGTTACCAAAGAAGACAAGACGGTTATAAAAGACATTTACAATACATATGAAGCACATGGCACAGATTTAGGAACCCAAAGTGGGATTCTTCATGCTGATCAAACACTTGAGAAAAATTCCATTACAAAAGGTGATATTGCAAAAGCGTTACAAGACACTGCTCTGGCTGTAAGTGATATAAATGGATTTCTTGGAAAGACATGATTTAGGGTCACCCGTTATAAAACCTTTCATACCTAACAACCTTTCATACCTGACTGTTTCACCTGTGCGTCTGTGATTGTTTACAGGTAGTTGCCATGTTGAATTAATTACTTCGTACAGGTGCCTCGGAAAGTGATTGTTTTTGTTCTTATCAACGACTTGAGGAACTTGAACAAAAACATGTGAAGATTTCTGTTTATCTTAGATATGACGTCGTTGCTGTGAAGTTATCCACTATTTTTCTTGCCAATTGGCTCCCTTTTCACTTCCCGTTGACGCGAGTAAAGAAAGTAAACAAGAACAAGTAAGAGGAGTGGCTTAATTTACCAGGGAGATATATATTGAAGAGGTAATTGATACCGTGTTAAGTACATTAAGTTGTTGAACTGTCCTAAAGGTATTTTGTTTGTTTAGTTGTTATGAACACTTGTAATACATACATTGTGTTTGACGCATTATTTTAGCCGTTTCATTTTTCAAATAAAACCTTTCCTTTTAATGAAGGAATATTTAATCAGTTCACTATTTTTTTTATCTATTCATTTTTTTTTTTTTTTTTTTTAAATATGGCAGCATACATTAAAATTTGGTCGCCGCGTAGCGATTTTGAAATTGAAACCTTCTATGTCGGGCTGTTTCACTGGTGCATCTGTGATTTGTTCAGGGATTTTCCATGGTTTTGAATTTATTCAGACAAGTAAAAAGAACATGGCTCGAGAAGGACAGCAGAGGTGAAAAGAATCCGTACAAGGTTGCTTCCCTGAATTAAAACTACACAGAATAAATATAACATAGATAAAAACTTAAGTACACGTACGTGAGGTTGATTAAACTCACTTCACACAGGTGCCTAGGAAAGTTATTGCTTTTGTTTCAATCGGTGACTCGAGGAACTTGTATAACAACATGTGAAGATTTCTGTTTATCTTGGGTATGACGTCATCTCCGTGAAGATATGTACTATTTTTCTTTCCAATTGGCTGTCTTTTCATTTCCTGTTGACGCGAGTAAACGAAGTAAACACGAAAAAGTAGGATGAGATAACTAAATAAACCAGGGAGATATATTATGAAGAGGTAATTGATACCGTGTTAAGTACATTAAATTGTTGAACTATCCTAAAAGGTATTTTGTTTGTTTCGTTGTTATGAACACTTACGAACACTTATCCAGGCATGGTGTCTGCGTTTATTGTATTTGACGCATTGCTTATGTTGTTCTTATTTAACGTGATGATAATACTAATAATAATAATATTGTTTTTATTTACCCAGGGTAGCCGCTTCGGTTCTTATCAACTGTTCTCCCAGCGGGCCCTGCATATGATGATGATGACGAAAATGATAATTATGTGAATTTCTAACTTTTAATATAGGTTTTCCCGGCCAATTTCGTACATTTATCATCCGTTTTCATTTAATGTGTATTCAAAATTTGTGTGTTTGATGCGACAGACTGAACTTTAGTCAAACAATTTCGTGTTCATGGCTCTCAGATTCGTTTTTTAGGACGACAAGTAATGGTTGCAAAGGTAAATTCGCGAATAAAGGCATTTAATTTTCATTATTTGTGCATTCAAATTTGTGCGAATTTCAGTATACAGAATGAAAATGTCGACAGGATTGGAGACGAATTTGAATAGCTTATTGCCGAATGCATATGCTTATTTGTGAAGTGAGAGAATGCCGCAAATACGAAATCAATCACATCATCGTTAATTTTGATGATTGAATACGATTTGTGACTGGCAACATTTTGATGCAGCCAGCGTTTTTTTCCGACATGAATGCCTTTAATATGCAATTGATTGACAAACATGAAATTGGCCGGAGAAACTATATATAAAAATGTTCTCTGTGTGGTTCAGGCGCGGAATGCAACATGCATATTGTACAATGTTGTACATAACTCATTTGAATCTTATTTTTCCACAGAAAATAAAAATTAAATAAACAGACAACATAACTAGAATGGAGACTTTGGCATTTTTAAGCTGTGTCATATTTCAAATAAAACTTTTTAATGAAGTTAATATTTAGTCAGTTCTCTCTCTCCTCTCTCTCCTTTTATAAGGCAGCACACATTAAATCAAGTTGCCGCCGTAGAGTCCTTTGAAAATGAATGCTGTGTGTGTGTGTGTGCAGTTGTGTGTGTGTGGTGTGTGTGTGCCGTGTTGGGGTGAACATTGTTGAAAAAAGCGATGATCTGGAGGTCATTTTCGTGTTTGTGTGTACATTTCTACTAAAACAAACAAAGACGAAAATGGGTAGGAGTTGTTATTCATACAACTCCCATTAAACAAGTCATATCACTCATGTCCACATGAAATTCCGAAGGACTTAAATAAAAAATCAATGATTTTAACAACCTATAACCAAGTTAGCACTGTGAACACAACAAAAATTTATGCCATAAATTCGTTTGTGGTTTCCTGTATTTTAATATACTGTAACATGTAAATTCCCTATATAAAACATAAGATATTTGCGTTGGATAATAGTTGGTATAACCCTCCACTTCACCTCTTATAATTATATATGTATCATATCATTACTACTTAAACCCATAAACCTGAACCACTAAGCTTTAGTCGTTATTATTCCAGCAATGGCATTAGCGAATACAACTGATGAATAATCTATTTGTGTATATGTTTAGATTTGACTTTACTTAATCAAACTGGCCGTCAGAACAAGCCCTGTAAGAACAAACAACAAATAAATAAACTAAATGTGAATGCCGGTTGTGACCATACATGTCTACTCTTCAACAGACAATAACAACGTATGCGGCCCCCTGTTGACTGCCGCTAAATGCATTACAGCAAATTGATTTTTTTTTTTTTTTGGGGGAGATATACAGTGCGTCACGAGAAAAGTGGAACCAGAATGTTCATTTTTCTCGATAAAAATGATTAGATATTATATGCATCATTCAGTTTATTTTCTACTTTTCTTTTGACACGTAATGCAATACAAAAGAGCATGATAATAACAGATTAATTTGGAAATTAAGGCCAAAACCTATTTGCACAGATCAGAGCATTTGAAATCTCACGAGATTCCGGGAGCAAGGGATGACCCATCGTATTCACTATCAACATGATCAGTGAGATATTTTATTAGTGAAACCAGACAAATAACATAAAGAAACGTAAATGAACCATCCCTTTGTTCGGAAAGGAAGTTTTCATCCATCGAAATCTTGTCCACTCATTCTGTGCAAATTCAATTTTACCATTTAATTTTGGAAGCTTCTTGTTCAGGAATGCGTGGCTCTTTCAAATTGTATAGGTATCACCAGAAAGAAGACAAATCAAACTTTAAATTCACGCATTTGATATTTCATTATTTGCTCGCATTCATAAAGTTAAACGACTGAGGTTTCAGGTTCTGCTTTATTTGGGACACCCTGTATAATCCCTATACGTTACATTCAATCATAAATGAAATATCGGATGTTTTGCCCTAAGGATATCATCTGAGCCCTGAAACATAAAAGAAATACGATCAATCTTACAATTGATTGTAACTCTTAGTACACGGTTTACCATAAACTTACGACTGATAACATTGATCGTATCTTTTATGTTACACGGCTCAGAATTGGTAACCATTCTTAGGGGCCAGTAAGCATAGTGATGTTTCGATAAAATACAGTTCTGTTGAGCAGAAACCAATTACATGAATGCAAATTTTATTGTGAATGTCACTTTTTTTTTTCTTTCGTCGAGAGGATGACGCAGCGTATCGGTCACTCATACGCAGGCGCCGATTTCAAGATTCGCAATTTTTAAAGATTGTGCAGGCCCAATCGTTTTGGGGACATTAGCGGCTCTATTTTGTTTACTGGTTTAGGCATGGGCCGATACTTTTATTTTTTGACGTAATACTATATCAGCTACTGATAAGCATACTAACACATGTAAAAGTAATGCTACAGTCACACAGACACTTACGTATAGTTACGTCCCGATGCGTCCAAAAATTATTTTCTTTTCTGCGGATCCCCACTGATGCCTACCCGTCACAGTCAGCAGTGGAAATATTGATAATTTCGTTTATCCAGTAAAACAAAGAAATACATAAGAAATGATAGAATAGAAGATGAAATAATATTTGGACGCAACCGGACGTATCTATACGTAAGTGTCTGTGTGACTGTAGCATTAGTGATTGTATACGGAAGCCTCGACTGTGGGTAAAATTGATAAACATGTATATTACCGGAAAAGAAGCAATGTAATCACACAAAGAATGATGGTATAACAAGTACAATTAACAGAGATATACTTTCTTATTTAATTATTCAAAATGTGTTAACTTTAAAGATACGATTTGTGGTCTTGTTCATTGTCATGACATGTATAACCAATCTATCTGACATAATGCATGTAAGCAGTAAGTGCAATGGTGCCATATAAGTCGACGTACGGCGTTCGTTTAAATGTTTGTAAGAATATATGTGTACTAGTATATAAATATATGTATAAATATAATGTGAAGCTAGTGTATTTACAAGTAAATGTGTTGCATGATGGGAAGCCTTAATTGAAAACGTGTATATGTCCTGTTTGACGACGATACACAACTGAAAATGTTACCATGGGAACTGTTTTGTCGTATGAATTACGTTATACTCAAATTGAAGAAATACTCTTGCAAAAGATAAACAAATACGTTGAAAAAACACGATTTCGATATTGGGATTTTCTTCTCTTTTTTTTTTTACATTTTCTTTTTGAAAACAAAAGAAAACTAAAGTAAACACACAAAACAAAACAAATAACGGCGTGGATGGTGTACTATTGACGAAGCAAATTGATTGCGTCTTGACTGGGCGGAAGAGTTGAGGAAGTCCGATTGATACTCTTAGCTCTATTTTAATTCAATTCGTTTGCTTAGATGACATCTTTCATCTGAATTGACTGAAAGGGAGCCGAATGGCTGTTATTTGCTCGTCTGATTCAAACATCCAGCTGGCAATGGGTCCACTAATGAAAGACAGGATGTTATTTGACAATGAATCCATATTTTCTATCAATCCACGGGGAGGGATCGAGAGACGTTTTTTTTCGTAGCGTATTTTCACGTTTTTTGTTTTGCCTTGTTAATAAACCTGTGTATCAAGTGCGTAATTTGAATGTTGTGAAGTGGTTCGTTATATGGCGCGGTTCTCTGGGTCTATTCCCCGGTGACGCAGTGCGATATTGTTTCTTTTCAATATAACCATCAGAAGAAGCTTGCTAAAAGCTGAAATGACAAAACGTCTGTATTTAATGCATGATATTTTGTTTTCCGCAAATCGGATTTTCTATTCAGAATAAAGCCCCCGCAGAACACAATTTTCCATTAATTTTTCTCCCTTTAAAATTAATTTTGTCGTGGCCTTCGGTTTGTCAGCGACGTAACCTATTGAATCCATTGAATAAAGCTACATCTCACTGACCATTATCCATGTCAGACTTATTAAAATACTAGTGTAACATAGCCTAGGTGATTTATATAATACCACGCTCTTACGTGTATGACTCGATTGGTTTAAACTTCTTGTGTTGTAACCATGTTGGTTGTAACGCTTGTTATGAGTATTGAGCAGAACACGAACCGTTTTCTTTTCAAATATTTCAATCTTTATCGCGGCAATCACAAAATGTCAGGTGCAGTTTTTAGAATCTTTTTGTATTTTGTTTTGTTAACTACTCATCCTACGTTGGATAACAATACTAGTTTATCAATTTTTATATTCACGTTTAATACATTTATATATCTCTATGGTAGTATTGACAAAAACTTTACCCGGAACTTCTCTTTTCAACTACTTTACAAAAAAAAGAAGGTTAAAACTGTTCCCAAGAACACCATATACATGTACAAAAATAACATAATGAAGGTAATTCAATTTACTGTCCTTTGAATATTTATAGCATTTCCCGTTTAATAATCTATTCATCTTTTGTAACCTGTATTAATTTCAACTATGATAAATGATTTACACATGTATTATTGAATTAATTATGATTGGTAGTTTATTATTATCTCTTACATCAGCACTTTTTATTATGTGAAATAATTTTTATAATGAATTACTCTCTATACGTAGGAACTGTTTAACATAGAACACAATTGAATTGGACGACTCTCTTTGCACCATGAATACTTTGTGATATACGCTTTTTCCTGCACGTACGCCACACTTTAATTCTCCAAACTGGAAGCTCTCCATACACTAGGCCTGTCCCACAGGAGGCGATCGTTGTGGCGACAACCTATGCATGTTAGAACCTGCCAGAATCGTGTCAGAATCGTAGGTGACCGAATATCAGATACGTATCTACGACTCTGTCTACGATAGGCTACGACAACGACTTGCTTTCACGAAAACAATAGCTGGTATCCGATAATACAATAGCCTCGACCTTCGCTCATCTCGCGGCTCGACTTCTCTCGTCGCAGCTTAAAATCAACCAAAATATGAACTTGTGCACTGTGGCGATCCTTGCGACTGACACAGGCGAACGAGTGTTTTCTACGTGATGGCGGTCTGTCGCGTTTATGTTCGTGATAGTCCTCTCAGTCGCGCATTATAATTTGGGTCGTGAGTGATTTTTGACAATTTCAAAAATCAACGGCGACTGTATCTGAATGGGAGGCCGAATATGATTTTGGTGAATGTAGGTGGCGACAAAGGCCGTAGCGGCTTAAATTTCACTCGTCGTTCGGTTCAGCGATGCGTGCAAGGTACGCTGGAGCGCGGCAACCTACAACTGGCCGCCGTTCCGCTTTGCTAAACATGTTCTATCTGGCGACAATCTACGATAGCAGCTTGTCGCGACAAGAGAAGACAGGCTACGGTCATTGACGTCAACCCAACTGACGCCGGCTATTGTTAAACTTGCTGAGAAACTACGTATTTGTTGGAGACAGGCGCGATAATTCACCATCTTATAGGCGATTGGACCTGCGCATGGTGGCGATGGGTACTAAAAAGTAGTTCGCAGGGTGTCGCCACAACGATCGCCTTCTGTGATCGTTGTCGCGACAACTGGCGATCTTGCTGTTGTGAGTGTGGTAGCAAGTTGTTGTTGTAGCCTAGCTTAGATAGAATCGTATGTAGGTTTATAATCACCTTTTTAAAGATGAATTCCTTTTAATTATGAAATTATCGGGTTGTCGCCACAACGATCGCCGCCTGTGGGACAGGCCCTTTAGACTAATGTCAAATCGAATAACGCCAAATCTTCGCCCTTATCATTTGCATATGTCGGCTCGATGCTTATTATTGTTTGGAAATGCAGCCATGCCTTGCTGGAAATATTAGGCCTAATATCTATCGATGAATTAAGAATACACACCTCCTCTTATTTCTGGGATCTCTTCTAGGGTTTTCCAGACGTGCCCCATAATCCACAAGGTCTTATCCTCAGATTAAGGTACCTAGGATTAAGAAGAAATTGTAGGCTCTCCGTAGTTTCAGTGCGGGTATGAGGTGATGTGGAGTTTTCCGTGTACACACACAACTACCCCTTGAAAAACACCCGTACAACCACCCAGCACAACTACCAGCTTTAAAAAATGGCAAGAAAAACTACCAATTCAAAAGTCAAAATTTCAAGTCAGCATAGGTCAAACGGCGTTTCCGGACAACTGCCCCCTTTTGCATCCAGGGCAAATACCACCGAGGACAACGCCCCCCCCAAAAAAAAACAACAAACACTTGGGGTGGTGGGAGGGGGGGGGGGGTGAGTGTCCTTAAAGAGTAGCTTTCCAGGGATGTTTAAGGAGTTATCCTAGAACCGTCGAAAGGGCATATTTATATCTGTTGGAATGAAACAATGGAGATATTCGCAGAGTAAATGAAATCAAGATTCATGAACTACTTAAACTACTCCGTGCCTTACCCATAATACAAAGGTATAATTATGTAGTCTAAGGGTATATGCCCCCCAAAAATTAATTGAGTATAAGTTTATCACCTGATAATTACAATCATACCGCAATTATGCCACCAAGTCAAAATACTATTACAATGTCATTTTGTACATTCCTTTTTACCGATATTATTTCATATAATAGTGAAAGACGATTTTTTTTTTTTTTTTTGGTTGTTTTTTTTT
>CALNVZ010000674.1:2918079-2929420 GCA_940671915.1 Paracentrotus lividus | reverse complement strand
CAGAGAGGAGATCAGCTTGTGTTATTTAACACAGCCTGGTATTATAATCCGAACACACTGATTGGTGTTAATATTACACCAAACAAGAATAAATACATCACTATATGCGTATTCGTCGCTACTATTGCTTTACATCAAGGGGGATGAGCTTTTGTATTTTTACGTATTTCCCAGATGAATAGGCTTCTATACGGATTACGCAGTGAAATAACACAGCACTGGTATCAAAAGTTTTTTGAAATTAACACTATTGAAAAGTGTCAAATTAACACGCAGAATGTGGTGTAAATAACACCAAATTAGTTTTATTAATGTATTTCTACACGCAAACTGGTGTTATATAAAACCAGTTGGTAGTGGTCGGATATAGATTGCGCGGGCGGTGTTAAGTTTCACACCGTGGTGTTAAATTTAGCACCGCCAGTTTTTGGCAGTTACTATAAATTTGTTGGAAATAGACATGATGTCTTCACGTTCTGTGTTATTTATTAGTATTAATCGCAACACGTGGGAAACTCCGATTCAATATATAATATAATATTCTATATATATTGTAATAGTTTGGGGATAGAAAATACGCGTTGCGATTGGATAGGTTCGGGCCACGTGGATACCTTAATTTGTTTAGTTGATACATATGTATATAATGTCGGTTTTTGGAGGGTTAAACGTGTTAAATGAGTGGGGAGAGTATAGATTCTATCGGATTGCCTCGTTGCGCTGGTGCGAAAATAAGCGTGAAATGGTGGCCCAAAGTTTTAATAAATTAAGGATAGGAGCGGAGGGCAAAATTAGCGTCCAAAGCTAATGTAGCACGAAAGAATTGGGCAAAGCAGAAACAGATTAGAGGGAGCATACTAGGGGTTATTTCTATAGATAAAGGTACGTGAACGCTCGCATCTTGCAACATTACTGGCTAATATTGAACTCAAATACTAAATGATCCTTGTCGTGAGATTTTTACTCGGCTGATGGCGTCGGAGAACAAAGCTGCACTCGGGATTATTAGTTTATTTGTCGACTTATAATCCGTTATTGCGCGGTAGATTGTACACTATTCATATAATAGTAACATATATATTATATATATATATATATATATATATATGTATTGGGGTGAGAGGTTTTTAGGGGTAGGGGGCCTAGAATCCGCCCCCCGGCCAATCTATTTATGGCGCATTTACTTTTGATTCAAAGGGCACTATGAGTTTTCTGTGTAAGAACAAGCGTTACATCTCAGCATGTCGATTTTAAAAAAAACATGGAGACTGGCGTACGACAGAGTTAATTTTTCTTCGTTTTTCTTACTTTTTTTTCAGAGTAAGATTATATTGAAGGGTTTAATGAAAGTTTTATCTTTAATTTTTTTTTTTAATGCTTTGCCGTGAATTTAAAACGTGATTCCATCACAGAGTTCGTCAAAGACAAACGTAAAGACACCTTATTCTGTTTTGATATATATATATATATAAGGTGCTATATGGCTTCCTAAACTTCCTAGAGCATAATTAAAATAAATCTTTAAATAATAGGATCCTGAAATTTAAGGAGGCATACATACTGAAGGAGGATACTTGACATAAGGCAATTCACTTTGACATTTCACGCGATTATAGCAAGTAATTTAAAGCAACTTATATGCTGATAGCGTTGGGGTAAAAAAGAAATGGTACAGTCCGGAAAAAAAATTATTTAGGCGTGAAATATTTATCATTAATGTGTGTATGAAGTGACCGAAAATAAGCAAATTTTTTTCTTGCTGATGCGCTTTTGGTTCTGTATAAATTTGGCTTTCGTAAACAAACTTATGCGAAATTATTGTGCGACGAGGAACAATCGAAATTGAGCACTTCAATGGCCATTTATGCGAAGATGCTATGCACAAAGGCATGGGACGGGTGCGAAAATGGATTTTTTCTATGATTTGTAAGAAAACTAGTCATATTTCAAAAATTAGCAAAAAACAGCAAATGTGATGAAAAAATTGCAAGTGAAAGTCTGATCTTCCTGTTCTTAATGGAAAATACCGAATTAATAGCAGGCTGTGATTAAACTTAATATATAAAAAAAAAATGTTTTCAACTTGTACATTTTTATTTGACAGGAGACTGTATTTTTTTATTTTTTTTTTTTGGGGTTTTTAAGTATGTTATTTATTTCTTCAATAATACAACATAAAATATACGTACATTGTACTCATACTACGAAGATAATTGTTCATAACACAGATAATATATAATTAATTATACTACATATCCTTTTACAATACAGTAGTAGCAACAAATATTTTACGCTCTTTTAAATCACATAAATATTGATTGTAAATTATGGAAGAATTATTGTAAGAAAGAAAAGAGGGACTTCAAAAAAAAAATGGGTTCTCCATCTTTTTCAATTTCTTAAGAACTCTGAAAGCTCTCATCGTCTTCTCAAAAGAAAGAAAAAGAAAGAAAAAAAGAACGGTCAGAGATCTTAAGGAAACGCACTCTCCTGTAAAATAAACCCCTCCGGTCGCCTCTCTCCGCCTCAGGAATTCACTTGTCTGGTCAGGGATACGGTTATTCGTTACAGGCAAACAAAAGAAACACAAACGGAATGATAACTTGGCTCGCATCGCTCTCCTCATAAGCATGTTAAGATTTTAAAGTGTTCCATTATTTGGTGAAGAGAAGATTGTGTTTCTGCTCGAGAGCAAACGTTTTTCTCCCATTCTTCTTTTTGAACTTACTTTTAATTCATTGATGGTAAACGGTGAACGTCGTTATCATTCCTCTAAAATAAGATACTTTAACTAAGATTAGAAAATGATTTACTAATTTTTCTTACCTTGATTTTCTAATATATACAAAAAGGATGTCTTAGCCTTTTAGATTTATTTATGGGATAAGGTTTTAAAATATCATTACTGTTTTGCAAATAAATTAACTAGGGCGTTTTGGCATTCGAAACTATGTGGCGGTAGGTTTCTTCTTCCTATTTATACATAAGCACATAAGGCATTTTGAAGCAAAACCAACGGATATTAAATGATGATTGTATAAATGATTCCATGATTCAGCTTAAATTTGAACTATATCTTAGGTCTAGCTATTTAGTGTAGCATTTTCTTTGGTCTTCTGATATTTTCCGTGTCTTTTATAAGTGAAATTAAATTTTTTTTCTCATTTTATAAATTTCGGGTGTTACAGAGTGTTTTTTTTTAATCAAAGACGGGATAGTCTTTTTGAACAATATATTCATCACGAACAATATTTTTACACAAAACAAAGGCTAGTAACGCTCAGTCTTTCTGAGTATTATCTTATTTCTCCTCATATTTCTTTTTCAGTTTTATTGGTATTGTTCCATAAATTGGCTTTATTCACTTTGATATAATCTTCTCTAATCAGCTGTTTGGAAATATGTAATGGGTTTCAAGATTCATTGTTATGCATAATGTGTTTTAGGTTTTATATGTTTTTTATAAACGATTCTGATGGAATAATAACTTTCCCATTTACTCTTAGTAATTATTATTGAAATATACAGCTTTCATTTGCTTTGTAAGGGTATAATTTGAATTTGAAAATCCTTTGTATCAGTCAAGCACTTCATAAATTAATATGCGAATTGCAGCGAATGAACTTAGAGGTCAAAATATAATCGCAGGAGAAAATAATTTCCTCCGGTATTCGTCGCATATTGGGAAGTATTGTTTTCCATTTCATATCTTATCTTCCAGAAAGACGTTTAACCGCACATTACGCTCTGGCTTGATCAGATAGCATCAAAATTCAATCCTTTTCAGACTCGCTGCTTGATATGCTAATACGATTGTATTTTTTCTTATCTTGTTTCTACATCTCACAAAAAATTGAAATGTCAGATTGATTAATCATCATATCAATTTTCGGGACTGGTGTGCGATGCGAGTATATAGATTTAGAATAAATGAACGTTTTATAGTTGGAATTATTAAGATCACGTTAGTCTCTTTGCTTCCAGCAGTTTAATTAGTCTTTTAATTTTACTTAGTATTTCTTTATAATTTAATTTTTTCTTTTATTTCAACATGCAAAGAAAAATCACGCCAAGATTCTTACAAAATTAGCTTTATACCGAATTTTAAATATGTAAAATTTCCCTTGTAAGGAGGTAATACGATGATTTTTGTCTTTTCGTTTGTTAATTTAAAAGTCTGAATATTTTCCCTGAAATTTTTCTAACAAAGCATACATTTTAGTGGAATCGCTATTATGGAACAAAAATAGTCATGTATCTGCATATGACCTGTGGTTTGACATTCGGTTCCAGGCAAAGCATACGTTCCTTGAAATAGAATATTATACCTTATATTATTTGGCAATATTTCATGCACAAATAAAGGAGATATGACGTAGGGTCCCTTGTCTAACACATCTTTCTACGTTAAAAATAACTGTTGAGTGCCTATATAAATATACAGCTTTTGTGATTTGTATATTATTTCTTTACACTTACAAATTGGGGCGAAACAAGGATTCAAAGACTCTCCAAAGAGAAAATATGAGGCGAAAATTGGAATAAATGCTTTTTCAAAATCAATTACTGACGAGATCCCTGGAGGAATTTTTATTTGAAGTATGAATATTATGTTCTATTATTCGAATTGCTTCCAATATTAGCCCCTTTCATAAACGATCTGATCATTAAAATAAATTTTACCAGAACTCATTATTTTTTTGGGCAAATTTAGAAATTTATTTTGTATCTATATTTTATAATGAAATAGGTCTCATTAATTCTTTCACAAGATGTGGTCTTTACCCTCTTTTAAGGCTATCAAAATAAATAACAGGTTGTTTTTGTGAAGGCCTGATAATTCTCCAAAACATAGCTTCCACTGAATGCTCAGCTAAATTACATTTTTTATTAAGGCCAGAAGTATAGACTTAGAGAGTTCTGCTTGTAAGTCGCATCATTTCCAGGTGCTTTATTGGTGTTCATGTTCTTGTACTAGACGCAAAACATTCTCCTTCAGAAAATGTCCCTTCCACAGAGTTCTTTATTTTCATTTGATATAGTTGGAAGGCGCTCGGAAAATTCAATACGTTTCAATTTGCTATTCTCGAGTATTAGAATTAGTATAAAATGTTTAATACTGATTTAACCTTCTTTTGCTGGTCTAATGATTTCTCCGTTTTCAGTGGACTGATTTTTAATAATACTTTTCTTGTTTTATTATCTGGTAAATTGATTTAAAATATTCTCGGTCTCTTTCCTCCACTTTCGTACATGAAGGCGGGGGCGTAATTTTTTCGCTTCGTGTAATGTATATAAGTTTCACGCCAATTCTTTCTTTTTGTTTTCTAACTTCTTCCTAACTTTCATGTTATGAAGGCAAGATATGGGTTTATATTGACTACTCATTTTCAAGATTTGGTTTTTTTCTCTTTTTGTCTTGGCTAGCCTTTTAGAAAAGGTTTGTGTAAAACTCTATTTTCATTTTCAAGTATGCGCAAAAACTGCTGCCTATGAGACGATTTCTGCTGATTAATTCATTTTTTTAATTTTGACTATCTGCGTCGTTCATTTTGTTAACATATTCTTATTGTTTCCACGAAGACTATTATATAAATTTCCAATAAGTTATCTTTCTTCGTGTCCTGTAGTTTTCATTTTATGCATACATAAACGGAGCTATTGCCGAGGTGATGGGTGCTATGGATGGATCATGTGCACACTAATAACTAACGTTTCTAATTCTTCTGTATCAAAAGTAGGTCTATTTGACTTTGGCCATAAATTTGGATTACTTTTTAGTATATGTGAATGTTTTTAAAGGTTTTCTTTCTTCATAGTATCAACTTAAAGTTTAAGTCTATGGCATTTTCAACTTTTATAAATTATGTTGATGACATTGAAAGCTACGATTCCCGTTATAGATCTAACTCAGCGTGCATATATATGTATACGGGAAGCGATAAACTTGGAAAATATTTTTCAAAGAATTTGACAATATATTTAATGATCAACCATCGATAATAAGCGAAAATAGAGAAATTTCGGAAATTTTCCCTTTTGGCTTATTGGGCCAGGAATGTTCCCTCGCAGCTAAAAGTACTAAGTAAGTCTATCCAGCAAAAAGACTGAGTTCCTCAAATATTTTCAATTCTATATTCTCAATTTCTTCTTTAGAAGAATGATATATTTGGTTTGGTTTTCTACGCAAACGCTTTTCATATATTTTATGAACACTCAAAGTAGGTTTATTTTCTTTCTGGTGTTGTATCATATTGGTCTTGTAATAAGATGTTTTTCTAATTTGCATTGTGGGTTGATGTGTGCGTTCCAAAGCGTTGCATTTCAGAAAATGATCTGATATAGCGTATAAGGCAGATGTATGAGTTGGGTGGAAAATGCGTTACATGTAAAAATTGTAGAAATGTACATTGTCAAAATGAACATTCTAGTTTTCTTCTTAGCAGTAAAGTCGACTGTATGAAAGTATATACTAATACTGAAAGGAGACGTTAGCATATTTTGTGCCTGTGTAGGTATGTCTAGAAAGCTATACAGAGTGGTTTAATGAAAAAAATGGTTTCGAAAAACTCACAATTTTCCGGCGAATATTTCTTAATCTTTTCCGAAATGAATTAATACATGCTTTGGATTGGTGTAAGAAAGACGCTATGCTTTTTTTTAAAATATAAACTTGTAATACAAATTATTTTTTTTACCGCGGCTAAGGATTGTCAGAAAAGAGAAATAAATGCAAACGGCAGGGCGAAATACTGTCTTTACTTGGATTAAATGACAAAGTTTATTAGAAGTAATATGTTTCACTTAATTGGGTGTATTTATGCTGGCAAAGAAATTGCGAAAATTACATTATTGTTATAAGATTGCATTGTGAATTTTTGATGGGCTGCAGATGCATGTATATGAGGATGTGTGCATTAGTAAAATGTTTTAAATTGATTATTAATTGTTTAAATGATTTTGAAAATTGTTCAATTATCTAGAACCAGCATAAATTTCCAAGGGAAAGATATAGCAATCATCATAAGACATTGGATGCAGATATAAGAACAAACAATAAGAAAGTGAAAAATGGGAGTTATATGCTTTTAACACGTGCCTCACCGTGGAATCCTCACCTTACTACTTGCACTAAAGTTGCATTGTTCAAACTATGAGGCATAGGAAGCTGAAATTCACAGACATGTTGGCGCCCCTGTAAAATTATCTACGAATATGAAGTGTATTGCGACCTCAGGTCTGTTGTGCTGGATAGAGTACTTAGTACTTTTAGCTTGGAGGGGATACATTCCTGGTGCCAGATAAGGCAAAGGGTGAAATTCAGGAAATTTTCTCTAGTTGTTGTTGTTATTATTGATGGTTGTATCATAAATATATTTGTCAGATTCTTTGAAAAATATTTTCCAATGTTTTATACGGTTTCCTATACAGTCTGTGTCAAATAAAATGGTACAAGTGGAAAACAATTTTTTTATAGTATGAAGTTTAATCACAGCCTGTTATTAATTGGTATTTTCATAAAACAGGAAGATCAGACTTTCACTTGCAATTTTTTTCATCACATTTGTTGTTGTAATTTTTGAAATATGACTAGTTTTCTACAATCAAGAAAAATCCATTTTTCGCACGCCGTCCCATGCCTTTGTGCATAGGTTTCGCATAATGGCCATGAAGTGCTCAATTTCGATTTGTTCCTCGTCGCACAAAATTTAGCATAAGTTTTGTTTTACGAAAGCAAATTATACAGAACAAAGCGCATCAGCAAGAAAAAATCTTTGGCTTTATTTTGGTACCACATACACACATTATATGAAAATATTTCACGCCTAAATAATTTTTTTTCCGACTGTACCATTTTTTTTTACCCAGACTGTATAGCATATAAGTGTTGCTTAAATTACTTGTATAATCGCGTGAAATGTCAAAGTGAATTGGTTATGTAATGTATGGCCTCCGTCATGTAATGTATGGCCTCCGTTAAATTTTCAGGATTTATTTATTTTTAAAGATTTTATTTTAATTATGCTTAGGAAGTTTAGGAAGCCATATAGGCCTATATATATATATCAACAGGAATAAGGGTGTCTTTTACGTTTGTCTTTGACGAACTCGTGATGGGAATCACGTTTTAAATTCACGTGCAAATCATTAAAAAAAAAGATTAAAAATAAATACTTCCATTAAACCCTCAATATAATCTTACTTCTGAAAAAGTAAGAAAAACGCAAGAAAAATTGAACCTGGTTCTGTACAGTGCCAGTTTCTCATGTTTTTTTTAAATCGAATGCTGAGATGTTAACGCTTGTTTTTACCACAAGAGAAACTAATAGTTGCTTTGATCAAAGTAATGCGAATAATAGATTGGGGCGGGGGGGGGGAATTCTAGGCCCCTACCCTAAACTCTCACCCCAATATATATATATATATATTATATATATATATATATTTATATTATATGAATAGTGTACAATCTATCGCGCAATATACTGGTTATAAAGTACGGACAAAATACTAAATAATCCCGAGTGCAGCTTTGTTTCTCCGAGGCCACAGGCCGAGGGTGAAATTAGATCTGGCACGAGGGTGCATTTAGTTATTTGGAGTTCATATAGTGCAGTAATGTTGCAAGATGGAGCGTTCACTATTTATTATAGTAAATAGGACCCTAGATTGTATCTGGTTTTCTGTTTGCCAATTCTTTTGGTGCTAAAATTAAGCTTTTTGTGACGTATATTGTTGCTCCGCGTATCCTTAATTGTTATTAACTTTTGGGCGCACCATTTTACTTTTATTTCGCACCAGCGCAACGAGGCAATCGATAGAATCGGATACTCTCCCCATTCATTTAAACACGGGTTTTACCCTCCAAAACCGAAAGTTATATACATATGTACAATATAACAATTGAAGGTAGGTCACGTGCGTACGACCTAGGCAATGCGCAACGCGTATTTTTCCTAACCACTATTTACTATATATATATATAATATATATATATATATTGAATGGTAGTTCCACGTGTTGGGATGTAATACTTATAAATAACACAGAAGTGAAGAACATCATGCTTATTTCCAACAAGATTTTATATGTATAAGATAATGTATATATATATATGTATATATAAATATATATATATATAACTAAATGTGAGAAGGGAACTACTCTTTAACATGGGTACTGCTTCTTGTTGCAAAATGTAGTCGAAATAAAAACAAGAGGAGATTGGCGTTGCTGAAAAAAACCCACTCTATTTTGCCAAGCTTTCGGCTATATAAAGCCTTCTTCAAGGGCTATATATATATATATATATATATATATATATATATATATATATATATATATATATATATATATATATATATATATATTTATTACATTTTCGACATTAAACAAAAAACAAACAAACAAAAAACAAAACAAAATCAAGACAATAAGAACAAAACAAAATAGAAGTAAGTGAAATGTATATATCATCAATTATCAAGTCAGCAGTTTGATTTGAATTTGTGGTCGAATGGAGGGACCTTGAAAAACAAAAACAAACAAACAAACAAACAAGAACAAAAAATATAAGGAAAAGGAAAGGGACAGGAAAAAAGAGCTTTGAGCTGAAGGCAGGGAAACATTATTAGACTATAGTCATGATGTATTCTGAATTGATATCTTCTTTCAGAAGCTTCAATACGAATGTTTGGAACCTGAAAGGCCCATCTTTTTATCATTCTTTGATATTTTCTGCTGCATACGTCCTACGTCATCAATGGATTTAATGACGCGGTGGGTTCTTTGTGCGCATGACTTGTAGAACTGGCGGCAAGAAGGGTATCAGATATCCACCTAAAAGGCTCTTACCATACTGGTGTTACAGACATTAGATCAGATCTAAACCCCATTTCATCGCTTGGAGATCAAAATCATCTCCCTGTTTATGGAAATACACCGAGACAACAAACGTATGGAGAGAAAGAATCGAATCTCCTCCATAAACATCATCCTTCCGTAATATGAGCACGTTGATAGACAATTTTGGAGGAAGGAGATAACGTAATAAAAAGTCAATGTCTGGCCTTGAATTGAATGCGGATCTACAACTTTTACTACACTTATAGATGGGGTTTGTTGATGCTATTCCGTACACATTTATTCCAAAACATGACGAAATTGTATCATGATAGATACTATAGCAGGTCACCATTCAGCGTCTAAATCATCCAGTGCTTTGAATCCTTAAAGTTATTGATAGTAACGGTGTGTAAATGACATATAAATGCTGCAAAATTCTAGATGCATTCACTTCAAGTGAAGTCTGTACATGTTCTTACCGATATTGATTAATTGAAATTCTGCAATAAATAAAAGAAACATTGTGAACATGGTCAAGAGAGACTTTTTAAATCGTTTGTACATGGTTGAATATAAGTCATGTGTATTTAAGCCATTTGCAACACAGAAACAGAAATAAGAATGTAGTGTGATACGTTGATCTTCTTCTTCTTCTCGAGTCCTTTCTCCTATTCTTCTGTTTGATTTGTGATTATATCTGATTACTTTTAAAAGATCATATAGTATACATTCTATAATTATATTGATTCTTAGGGGAATCCAACTCTGAATTAGACTCTACCCATTAGGTACTGAACGCAGGCGATCCCATTAGGCGAAAGAGTAGAAAGATCAGCTTGGGAGCAGGGGTATAGTCAGGCAGCTAGCTCATGATTGGTTAGCTGAACGAGGTACCAGTAGTAAAGTATCGGAATATATGGGGAGGAATCCCACATTTACCAAACCCAACGTCTGGCAGTGCATCTCTGCTGCATAAGGTCCCTACAGCCGGGGGCGTCCAAACACAGTACGTGTTGGATCTTCTCAATACGGGGGCAAATTGTTGAATTTTTCTATATTGCGTTCCTGACTTTATCTAATCATAATTCTTTATCGGAATAAGATATAACTCCCTCTTTTTACAGCATTCATTCACATTGCACGTAGTAGTTTTTAGAAAAAAGTTACAAACATCAATGTTTTATTACAACTATTTATAAAAATTATGAAAAAGGGGAAAAAAAATTTTCGTAAAAAGTAGAAAGAAAAAAAAAAAAAAAACATTTCTTCATTAAAACTCTCACTGTTTTCGATTTCAGTTTGATTTCAAAATAGCACAAGCGTTAAGACAATTTAATACTCTTTATTTTGACATCAAAATTAGTGTGTTAGAAAATGGCTTTTGCTATTTTTATTAAAAAATAGAATTTTGGTAAATGGGCACTCATTTTGGCTGCCCCCGGCTGTAGGGACCTTATGCAGCAGAGATGCACTGCCAGCGACGTTGAGGTTTGGG
>CALNVZ010000674.1:2826175-2917579 GCA_940671915.1 Paracentrotus lividus | reverse complement strand
AAATGTGGGATTCCTCCCCATATATTCCAATACTTTACTACTGGTACCTCGTTCAGCTAACCAATCATGAGCTGGCTGCCTGACTAGTAGGGGAGAAAAGGGCATTGTAAAAGGTGACTCATGGTCTCCTCCTCTCCGCATTCGCATACTGGCCTGCCTTCAGTTTCGATGCCCCATTAGGCCATTAATACCTTGCAACGGCCGAATCCAGCCCGCAGGCGGTTCAGAGAGAGCCAGAACGGCCAGGGTTTACGGAAACCTGGTGGGAGGGACTCCTTAGGGCCGATGATGACATTGTGAGGCGCAGACTCAAGACGGGTTGACCAAAGGTCTAACCTACAGTTGTGGGGGGGGGGGGGCTCTGGTTTAGGGGCAGGGGAGAGTGAAGAAAACTATACTATACTATACATAACTTTGCTGACCCCCTTATGATTTTTGAATTGTTTTCTACGAAACTAGCCGCACTGTGTTGTGCGTATAGTGTCAGATATCCAGGACAATTTAATAACCCATTTATGTTTGGATTAACACCAAGTTGCTTAATCAAAACGCTACAGAACAACAGCGTTCAATCATTCCAATTGTTTATAGGTGAGATGTTGAAGGGTAAGGATTGTATACGAGACGCTCAACCAAGGGGAAGGTCTTTTTAAAGGATTGAAGATGAGATGTTGAGCCTGTTCAGCCACATTTTTTCTACCCAGCCCCCGTACTTTCAAAGACGCTCCATGGCCCTTTTACATTGGGGTCTTCACACGGGGCCGAGCGCCCACGAGTCAGAGTATTTCTCCCACGAGACCGAGGGCCCACGAGGCCGAGCCGTATATTGCAAAATACAATATGAGAAAAATCGGCCTCGTGGGAAAATACTAAGACTCGTCGGCCCTCGGCCTCATGGACCCTCCCCGTTACATTTAGTTTATTACTACATAAATCATTTGCGAATGTATTACCACCTGATTGTAAAATAATTACCCTTAATAAAGTCAATTTAAATCTCGAATTGATTATTAAAATACATCAGAGGGATATGTTGCTTAAACATAGCCGACATGACACGAATTCATTAACTATTACTTTTCTTTTTCTGCAAAAAAGTATTAGTACTTAATATCCTTTTCGTGTAATTTCAGATATCCAGGATAAGTTTGTTGGACTCCGTTGTAACTGATTATCCCCTATAAAGCTTCAATTTGTATTTAGACTTACAAGCTACAAACATGACAAAGTTCAATTGTATATAGAATGGGGTCTTTGTAGACGTGATGTTGAACAAAACAGAAAATCCGAGGGCAAGGATAGCAGATGCATTACCGATTCAGGGAAAAGCCTTCTCCAAAGGTAATGCTGAACCAGGGAGAATGTCTTTTCCAAGAAGCAGGAATGGCACATGTGATAGTGCTCTGTTTCACCATTTCCCCAAGTGGTTCGTAACTTACGAATAAATTTACTAACGACTGGGGATTAGTTCTAGTTCTAAATGATTAAGCATGTGATTAGTATAGCTCACAAGAACAAGTTCGTAATGGCATTCGTATCTTTAGGAACGACTCGATGAAGCACCATCCAGAGAGAAAGCCTTTTTCAAGGGCAGGGATGACAGATGTGATGTTGGACCAGGGAGAAAGACTTTTCGAAGAGCAAGAATGTCATATGAAATGCTGGCTGGACCCGCGAGAAGGTTTTTTTTTCTTAAGTCACGAATGGACGATGTGATATGCTGTACCAAAGAAAAAGTCTTTTCAAAGGGTAAGGATGGCAGATGTGATGCTGAATCAGAAAGAAGGCCTTACCCAAAGTCAAGGAGGGCAGATGTGATACTGAATAAGGGAGAAAGCATTTTGAAGGGTAAGATTATGTTGAATCAGGGAGAAGGTCTTTCCCAAGGCCAAGAATTTCATATGAGATGCTGGAAAAGGGTAAAGCAGGGAGAAAGTCTTTTCCAAAAGCAAGGATGGCAGATGTGATACTGAACCAGAGAGAAGGAAATTTCCAAGGGTAAGGATGGCATATGTGCTGCTGATCCTGGGAAAAAGTCCATGTCAAGGGCAGAATTGGCAGATGTGAGGTAGAACCAGAGAGAAAGTTGTTTTTTAAAAGTAGATGATATTGTACGTGTTGGTGAACCAGTGATGAAGCTTGTCCAAGGGCAAGAACGGGGAGAAAGTTTTATAAAAAGTAATACTAACACATTATATATTCTCTATAAAACACATTGATCAGAAGAATTTATTCCGGAAATTGCCCGATTAGACCCTTGAGGAGTTTATTATAACCAGGCGCGGATCCAGGGGGGGGGGGGGGGGGTGGGGGGAAGGCCTCGATTCGGCCCGGCAACTCCCCCCCCCCCAAAACAAAAAAACAAAAAAGAGGAGAAAAAGGGAGAAAGAAGGAAAAAGGGAAAGAAAAGAAGAAAAAGAAAGAAAGAGAAGGGAATAAGGCCCGATGCTTGTACAACTTTATCCAATAAGAAGGGCGAAATAGGCTTTATTGGGTTCTAAACGAATATAACTAAGGCCTTTAATGTGGGGGAGGGCCCACGAGGCCGATTTTTCTCATATTGCATTTTGCAATATACTGCTTAAACGCCCTATTTTAAAGAAAAAGAAATACATTAGTGACGAAAAGTAAAAATATTTAAAACTAAAGTTACAAAATTTCAAAAAGAAAAGAGGCTTCATGAACCCTCGGCCTCCTGGGAAAAATAGTCGGCCGCGTGGGAATACTAGAAAGTGCCCTTTTATTTATTCAATATATTTTTTGAAACCCCAAATTTTCGGCTCGCGCTTCGCGCTCGCTGATACTAAATTATAATGCACAAATAACTCCAATTATTACCTTAAACATTTTTCAGTTCGCGCTTCGCGCTCGCGGATACTAAATAGGGTCTATAATACACAATTATCTACCATTTTCTAGTATTTGAAAATGCCCCTTTATTTATTCCATACAACTTTTAAAACCTCAAATTTTCGGCTCGCGCTTCGCGCTCGCAGATACCAATTCAGAAGGGTATATAAGGCACAATAACTCAAAATTTTACCTTCAAATTTTCCGCTCGCGGATACTAAATAGGGTCTATAATACACAATTATCTACATTTTTATACTAGAAAGTGCGCCTTTATTTATTCTATATAGGCCTAGGCCTAACTTTTAAAATCCGAAATTTTCAGCTCGCGCTTCGCGCTCGCGGATACTAAATAGGGTCTATGATACACAATTATCTACAATTTTTAATGCCAGAAATGCCCCTTTATTTATTCCATATATCTTTTAAAACCCCAAATTTTCGGCCCGCGCTTTGCGCTCGCGGATACCAAACCTTAATGCACACATAACTCCAATTTTTAGCTCAAAATTTTCGGCTCGCGCTTCGCGCTCGTAGATACCAATTCAGTAGGGTATATAATGCACAGAAAATTGACTCAAAATTTTGAGCTCGCGCTTCGTGCTCGTGGATACTAAATAAATAGGGTCCATGATACACAATTATATACAATTTGTTATGCTAGAAATGCCGCTTTATTTATTCCATATATCTTTTAAAACCCCAAATTTTCGGCTCGCGCTTCGCGTTCGCTGATACTACCGTAAATCATAATGCACAAATAACTCCAATTTTTACCTCAAAATTTTCACCTCGTGCTTCTCGATCGCGGATACTAAATAAGATCTATAATACACAATTATCTATAAAAAAAAAATAATAATACAAGAAAGTGCCATTTTGTTTATTCCATATATCTTTTAAAACCCAAAATTTTCGGTTCGCGCTTCGCGCTCGTTGATACTAAATCATGATGCACAAATAACTCAAATTTTTACCTCAAAATTTTCAGCTCGCGCTTCGCGCTCGCGGATAATAAACTATATAAATGCACAAATAACTCAAATATTGAACTCAACATTTTCGGCGCGCTCTTCGCGCTCTCAGATACCAATTCAGTAGGATTGAAAATATGTCATGGGAAAATATATTTCACACAACATATGTTGAGCTCAGAAGGAGGTAAGATATATTTCGAAAGAAATAATGGGGAAAATCTGAAAATTTGTGTACAAAAACGAATGGAGAGTTGTTTATAATCGCCATTTTGAAGCGCGATGATATGCCAATAATTGAGGAATCCCATAGAAAGAGACAACTAGACTTTTCAAACATTCCATAAACTTTCTTATTTATTATAACCGATTTTCGATAAACTTTTATATATCAAAATAGTGCCTCTAACTCGGTTCATTTTCCGTAATGTTACCTTACTAAGTTATCCTAAATTCTCTCCTTGTGTTGGATTCCCTTTAAATGTGAGAAAATAAGAAATTTAGTATTACCAGCAATAATTTTCTCCTTTTTATTTCATAATCAGGTTAATAGAACTGGCATCATTTGCATAATACAAGAGAAGAAAATGCTCACAAAGAAATCAAAGTCCCTATCAACCGAAAAAAAAGAAAATGAAAAGTATTAAGTGTGTCATCAATCATAAGAGCTTATACACTTCAGAGTGTATCTCGGATTTTCATTGTATTTCGTCTTGTTTATACTTATCCTTCAAAAAGGTGTGATAAAAAGTGTATCTCTGAAGATGGGACTCGGCTTTCATGACTTACTGATGTCGATCGATAAGATATCCAATTTAAATATCACTTTTGCAAACAGAAGTAGCTGGTAGCGAAGCTGTGTGCAGAAGGAGGCAACGATTGCTCTAAAAGCAGCGTCAGTCTTATGTCTATCACATCATCTCAGATATTCTCTTTCTATAAAACGTTGGTATGGGGGTAAAAGCAGCACAAATTCTGCCAGCGACAATGCTAATTCATAACGGTCTACACGGTCATGATGGTCGTGTGATAAAATCGAACTGACGCCGTGCCGGAGACGCCCAGTCAGTCACGATTTCATGTCATTCAAACCTGGACAAACACCGCTGGATTGTAGGGGTAACACTCGGCGAGTAACGTAGCCCCTAACTCCCTAGATCCCCATTGAAGTAAGAATCAATGCTGATTCCTACCCAAAGAAACCAGATTTGTGTACACACCAACAAAATTATTGCAGCTTCATTGTAATATACTATCCGGTCAGAGTTTCATACATGAAATGAAATGAAATAATATAAGTTCCAATTTCAGTCTCGGGAACTAGACCTGATTGCTCCCCGTAAATAGTGTTCTATTTTTATCGCAACGTGAATGATATGGATACAATAATTTTGTTTAACACTCAATAACGATTTTCTTTAGATATTTTGCCATTATTTATATAAATGATAATCATCTCTAAACACTTGAAATACAATGGTAAAAATGAAATATTGTTTGTAATTGAACATAGCAATTGTTCCTAAACCCCCCTGATTTATAAAAAAAGTTTCTGTCAGAATAACTATCTTTCCTGTGATATAAAAACATATGCAAGCTCTGACACTATCTATTTATTTGCCATGGTTGAATCAAAAGATTGGTGATGGTACAAAAAAAAAAAAAAAAAAAAAAAAAAAAAATTGAAAGAAAAATTGCATCTGTGTATGAGTTTTTAAGAAGATGGACATTCTGTAATAAGAATATTCATGAATGAACGAAATATGCACAGAACATAATAATTAAAAAAAAAATTACTGGAAATACTTTTACTGAAAAAATATTTTAAACAGAAACCTGATTTTAGAAGCACGTAGGGGAGACCGGGATCGACGTTACAAAATTCACATTTTGGCCAGATAATTCAAATGAAAGAACTCACACACTCCATCTTGGGTCTGTAGTTAGCCTATTATGTTGGCTAAAACCTAGGCATATAAAACTTGAAAACATGTAAACACTAATTACTACAGCTAATTTATAATGAAGACATTTTTTTTGTAACACCTACCTCCTATCCGACGGTAAATTATATCTGTGTAAACTATGGGTAATTGATATCTCAATGTGTAATTTGCTCAAAATTTGATACAATATTTTGTCTTTCAAGCTCCGATTCTTGTATGGTTAACAGTAGATCAAGTAGAGCTCTAGAATCAGGTACATAAGCAATTATGATATTCAAAATAAACAACACTGAAAATTGAAACAAATTACTTTAAGAATAAATAAGTTCAAAATTACTTTACAATGTGTAATGTAAATTGGTGGTAGGTTGTTACATCACATATGGTAGGTTGTGTTGTAACAACCTACTCTGCGCATGGTGATTTTACACATATAAAAAACTGTAGCAAAGCTCATTAGGCAGAATTTTAGGGCATGGCCTCAGTGGTAATGTAGTACAACATGAAGTGATGTACGTATATTCACAATACCAGACTATCTATCATGTGTGCCTTCAGTTGTAAGAACTATTACAAATTAATTTTGTCTAAAAATTCACTTGAACTGTAAAAAATTTTTTGATTTACTTTTTAATAAACAACGAGAAAAAACTCACATCACCCGCAGTTCATCACAGCTATGTGTAGGCTGTATATAGAGCCAGTTAGCACGAACTCTCTTGTTCCAACTTAGCACACTGAGAACTGTAACAACTGACCCGTGTAACTTCCATCCCCGGTCTCCCCTACACACATAAAAAAAAAAATTTGAATGAAGAAATTGCATCTGTTGATGAGGTTTTAAGGTAGTGGATATTCTGAAATAAGAAACACATGCTTTATGAATGAACGAAATATGCCACAGAACATAATAATTAAAAATTAAAAAAAAAATATTGGAAATACTTTTACTAAAATAAATATTTTAAACAGAAACCTGATTTTTTAAAAGCACGTAACTATGTTTCTCAGCTTTGGCAGTAGATATTGCCATTCATCTATTTTTTTTCCATTAATAATTACATAGTGCAGTCGACCTAAATCGATAGGAACAATTTGGAGGAATTGAAACAGGCATATAAATACTATACCGCACGCAAATTAATTTTAGACGACTGTAAGAATGTTGCAAATGTACGCACTTTCATAATTCAGGCTACGATAAACATGATGAATATAAATCGACCCAGAAAATAAATGATTCGAAAAACGATTCATTCGCTTTGCTTTGCCAATCGGAAAATTGATCATTCATGTTGATAGCTTAAGCCCGTAGGAAGATTCCGTTACAGGTTTCGTGCAGTCTGAACAACAATCTTGTAGGCTTTTGTTCAAATGATAATATAATATGAATGAAAATAAAATTTCATTCCAAGACCCATCTACGCATTCGCAGTCGTACTATTTGAATGCTGGTTAACGAAACAGTAACACGGAGGTTCATGAAATAACAATTGAAGAATTTTTACTGAACATATAAATGTAACACCTTTTTTGTTTAAAACTGCCTTCATGGTCAATTGCAAAGACTTATCTTATAGGGTATGATGAACATATATTTGTTTATTCATTTATCGAATATTATATATTTCTAGGACAAGAAAATACATGATCACATAAAAAAGGAATCATGTCTAAAATACCAACGGTAACTTTGTTTATAATGATTTTTTTCATCATTATGTAACGTGTTACATCTCTTCTACAGCTTCCAAACATTGATTCCTCATTTATTGCATCCATTGCACTATTTTAAAGGTCCTAATTTCGTTGGACTCCCCCGTCTACATGAAGGAAAATTTATAGAAATGTATCCATTTATTTCCGTCGAACACAATCACAGTCGACATATGAAACCAGACAAAGTTAAAAATCGAATAAGGCATTTGTTTGCCAATTTTATTACAAAGGCTCCAAACTTTTCAGAAGACCTCTTTTATTATTAGCATAAATAAATGAGTAAAAAAAAAAAAAAATTGAATAGTCTCGTGATATGGGCTATTCCACGGTTACTCACCTTACATTTGGAGACACATTGACTCATACTTGGAGCTGTAACTCCATTATTATTGATAGGAACTAAACATCTTTTTATCTCAACAAAGTACACAGTCTGACTATCCTTTGTATAAAAACAAAACTTGATAAATTTCATTATGCTCCTGGCAAATCTTTAAAATGTGTTGGTTACTCACGTAACATGATTTGGACATGCATAAAATGAAAAGTCGACATAAGTGAAAAGTGTCCTCATACAAGGCTTTTATGAAAGTTGATTATATTCATTTCAAAGAAGTCTATTAGGGCGACAAACTTTGTATATCATTAAAAAAGTAAAGAACACTTGGTTTTTACTAGGGGTGCAGATAAAGTGGTTACTCACGTAACGGTTACTCACATTACATTTTGTCCAGTGAACTTCCAGAGGTCTTTTCACCCCTTGTAATCGCATAATATCTCAAGTGGCTTCTGAAACATGGAAATGTGTTTATCCTTGGCCTTTTTGTGAAATTTGTGAGAAGAAATATTAAACGAGTCTTGTGTAATTTGCATTTTAGTGAAATTTGTTGTCCCCAGTCCCACACGTGCAATTTTAATGATGGTCTGAGATCTAGCAGAAGTCATTGAAAATGATTATTTTTTTCAATTGAATATGAATAACCTATGTCATTTATGAAAATCTGTGGCATTAGATTGGTGATAAATCGAATAATCAAGTCAAGAGACACACTTCTTTTTTTTTTTTCAATGTCCACTAACCCGTGGAATTGCCCATATCATTTTAAATATAAATTTCGTTGTCATGTACATGAACTCATATAATATTTGCTAATGTATAAATCAATCTATTAATTGGGCATTCTAATTGAGAAACGGCGAAAGACAAAATAGAAATTCAAATATAATGGGAAAAAAAGACAGGGCAAAAATAGAAGAAAGCCACAGAAAGAAACGAACCTCATATTGTTTTCAATTTTTCAAGATGTTCTTTGAGAAAGTAGTATTACATAGTTATAGGATATGGTAAGCATCTATTTCAAACTAAGTTGGTTTAGTGGCACCACTATTGATAGCATGTATTACTAACTCCAGCTTTATTAATAATGCAGAGATATTAAGGCAATTTTTTTTTCATAAATGTTGTTTTATTTGCATATTTCAAATAACGTGGTGAATTTTGATAGTGCTTTAGTTCATCGATCCGGTACCGACTAAACCAAATCCCATGAGCCGATCCCGTGCACTAATCTGGCGCCCAATTTCCTTATTTTTATGTGTTTTTGTGTGTGCTTTTTATTGAATTAAAGTGATGAAATTTATTATCTTTATGTATCTTTATCTATCTTTATGCATTCGAGCCCTTAATCCTGTGATATATTTCCCATTCTGTTTTAAGCTCTATTCTATGAATAGATACACGCGTAGGCCTGATAGGCAGACTATTCAACTTGTATGTAATTAACGATTCTTATACAGTGCGTCCCAAATAAAAGTAAACCCAACTTTGAGAGCGTCATATTAAAATTGTATAACTTATGTGTCATTAATATTTACATCATAACATAGGGTAACTCAAATTCTATCGGGTGATACCAAAATTATACTTAGTTTTTAAAAACTTTGGTCATAAACTCATTGTTCCGAGTTTTTTCAAAAGCAACCCTGTCTTTCTGATCATTCATTCATTGTTTGAGGTCAGCCTTCCTGAGTCCGTTCATAAGGAACAAATCATTACTTGGACTATTGAAATGCAGAGGCAGCTTTGCCCAAACTTCGTACAGGGCATTTTTAACGCTTTTTTTTTTAAAATCCAAAGTGCTCAGTCATCAGTCACAGCACAAGCATAATTTTAGTATCCTTGAACAGAATATGAGTTACTCTTTAATATGAAATAGATTCAAGGTCACACAAGCTCAAGAATTTTAATATGAGGCTCTCAAACTTGGGGTTCCTTTTTTGTGGGACACACTGTAGATAGGTTATTTTAAATCCCAGTGGAGTCAATCGTGTAGCAAATATGGATTTATTCAAGAAACAGATTAAATAGAGTTCGACGATTCAAGCAAATAATCCAGATAATTCGCTATGTTAAGTGTAATTTAAGATTCAAGCTGTATGCGGTTTTCTATTTCTAATCATTAGTAACAAGGGTGAACAAAAACGAGTTACTACGTGGAAGATTTCTGGTTAATCTGATTTTCCTTTAGTTTTAAAATAAAGTTTTGTGATACCTTTTGGTAATACGTTGACTTGGTAGAGCAGTCTAAGGGATTATTGGATATTCAGGGGTTCCTGTTGACTATTAAAGGCAACAAGTTTTTTGGTCAGCATGTCAATTTCTCATACAATAAAAGTTTCTCAAATGCAAAATAAGTCATTAAAAAGTAGGGAAAATAGAATGAAAAATAAATAAACAAACAAACAAACAAAATAAACAAACCCAAAAAACAACAACAAACAAAAAAACAATTCTCCCCCCCCCCCAAAAAAAAAAGAAGAAAAAAAAGGAAAGAAAGAAACAAAAACTAAATTAAACGAAATTGAACAAATTGAACAAATTAAGCAAAAATCGGGGAACAAAGTTGGAAACACTTGATATGTTATTTCGCAATATTGGATGATAATCACGTGCTCTTTCTTGGTCTTCTATTCTCCTCTCTCTGAGACCCTGTTCTTTAGGATCCATCATGAATTTTAAAGAATGGTGTCAAAGGGGCTGTGTAAGCTATTCCCCAATTCTGACATATTGCAGTCTTGGATGGTAATCACTCGCTCTGTCGCAGTCTTCTTTCCATCTCCTTTTCTCCTCCTCACACTCCACCATCTACCTTCTCTCTCTCTCTGAAACTCCCTTTCTTTAGAATCCATTATAAATTAAAAATTAAGTGTGAAAGGGACAATGTAAGCTATTCCCTAGTTCTGACATATCCTAATTCTGGATGATAATCACGCGTTAGCATAACCTCCTTTATTTACTAGCATGCAAAGAAGAAAAGTGCAGGACGTGGAAATACAAGCCATCTCTCAACTTGCTGGCGGTGACACCCATGCACCCCAGTGCCTCCCTATCATGTTCGAGTTAGAAACAGGTAAACAGAACATGTGTGTGTTTCCCCGTCACGCTGCCCTGTCAGGAATATCCCTCTATTTCTGGGGAATATGCTTCAATTATATTGTTGGCCCCCTCCGATAACCATCTTCTTATTGTACCTACACCTCTGTGCATTTACTCTCTCTCTCTCTCTTTCTCTCTCTCTCTCTCACTCACTCTCTCTCTTTATCCATCTCTTTTTCTTTCTAGTATTATCACCCTTTCTTCTTCATCGTCAGGTATCTCTCTCTTCCTCTCTCTCCTCTTCCTTTGCAGGGCTACTTATGTCTAAACCCCCGTCACTCGGGCTTCATTGCAAAAAAAAAAAAAAAAAAACAATTATAATGTATTAACCCTTCTTTTCATTTCGCATAGATTTTGAAACAATAAATTAAAAAAAAGAAGGTTATATGACAATGCTCAAATAAACAATAGCTATCACAACAATGAAATAAAGAAAATGATATGATGATGATGATGATGATGATGATGACAATAATGATAATAAAACATTTATAAAATGAAATTAAAAAAAATATATAAATATAAATATTACACTTAAGATATAATGAAATATATGAAATTGATAAACAAGGTTTTTACGGATCTATTGAGAAACACTAATAAGGCGAACACTCAATGTCTATTTTTTCTTATAGCACCCATTTATCTTTTTTTTATTTTTTTATTTTTTAATCAACTAACTTTAAATATAAGCTATGTTGTACACACCTTGATTAATTATGCATGTGTCACTTGCCATTATGCATGTATCACTGCATGATTCAAGTAGTTTATGCTAATCGCTTTGAAATTGAATAAGACATAAAAATAAGATGGTCAATATTCAAATATTGACCTTAAACTCCACGGGATCATTTTATTATATCTTCATGATTGAATATTTAAACAGAATCTTATGACGCACGAGGGTAGTAAATCTAGCTCAGAACTATAATACCATCTAATGTCATTAAAAAGTCGTATCAATACACACCCACTTTCATGACATTCTCTGCACTGTCATTCGTTGTCTAGACTGTTCAAAACGATAGCGACATGGATTGTAAGAGCAACCTGTATGAGATCCATGCACACATTCTCTTCCATTATTTTGGTGACTTTTTTTGGACAGCGCCCGCCCACGTTGTGTGATGTCCAAGAGAATGGAGGCAGGGCGTATTTTTGGTCGTTTATATGATGGCGCAAACTCGCGACTCCTTTTCAGCAATCAAAAGCGAAGAAAAGTCTGACTTGATGAGGAGTGCGCAGCACGGAGAGCTTGTGGTGCCGTGACTTTCTGAGTACTTGAACAAAACTTTGAATGCGTTATTTACTGGTGCGTATGGGTGGGAAACCAAAGGCGGATCATTGTCCATGGTGTGTGAGCGCTACAAGTTAGCAACGTTTCTTTATCTCCCTTTCTTTTCGTTGGGGATGTGACCAAAAATTTGTTTTTTGTTTTGGATAAGAAAGAAACAGCAACGCCAATCATCCTTTCGAGACGAGTAGTCGAGGTATTCAAGGGCCGGGAAAAGAGAGGAGGACTGAGGAGAAAGACGTGGAAGCGTACATCTTGGAGATCGTGGTTGGATTTCGAGAAGTTGCCCTTTGACGACAGAGTTAGCTCAAAACAAAGGTACATAAAAATGGAAAGAAATGTAATTGTCGTTGTATTCTTGTTACGTGTTTTCATGTTGTTTTGTTTGAGTTTGTCAGTAGTGTCATAATAAGACCTGAAAACATCCTGAACGGTGCTAGTTGGCCTCTCTAAATCCCCCAAAATTTTACGAAAAAACAAACAAAAACAAAACAAAACAACTACAACATCATTATCAACAACAACAACAACAACAAACATAAACATTTTGAAGTTGCGTGAAACACAATTAAAGTTTCGAGTTTGAAAAATAATGACTTTCAAAATCTCGAAACATTTGAAACAACTATTGCTTTAAACGTAAAGGAATTTTAACGCCGTTGGGATGTTAAATAGACAATTAATTTATTCATTTGTCTCCAACGGTAGAAACCATGCAAATTGGTAGAAACACACGCAACTGCTGTGTGATAAATATTGGAACCAGACAGCAATTTGCATGGTTTCTACCGTTGGAGACAAATAAATAAATTAATTGTCTATCTAACTATTACTTTATTGGCATTAAGAAATGAAAAAAGAATTAATTTATTCCAGAAAACAGGTGCCGAGAAAAACTTCAATAAACACCTTGCGAAATAGGTTCCATATGGTACGTCGGTTTCATTTGAATAGTACTTTTTAAAGATATTTCCATTCAATTTCGTGAATGTCATCATTTTATTCTGTAAACACAATCCTAGAAGAAATATTGGTTATAACAATGGCAACCTTCCCAATTTTCTATCACTTGTGTTTTATGTCTGGCAGCGTTGTATTTGCCATCTGTCCAATATTTACTTTCCCTTTCAACAGCGCCGGTTCTTGTAAATTGAAATTCTACCCCAAATTCAAATAGATACGACACCCGTTTATTACGTGAGAAAAATCAGTGGGATGTTCAACTGGACAAGCATATAAATTCATTAGCGTATTTGGAACGGATGCGGGGGCTTTTACACCTAGATATACTTCCGAAAAGGATATAAAAAAATTATCGAAATGAAACGAGGCTTTGATACAGTAATTTGCGCCCATATACTCAAATTGCTTTTTCCCCGGCGAGTGCAAATCCGAAATGCGGGTGTCGTTGTAGTTTTTAGTCAACATAATGACGATTTTTATTGATTTTTGTTGTTGTTAAAATGGTAGGTCACCATTTTGTTTTTGTAAATATGTTCTTCCTTTTGCTTTGAGCAAAAGAGTCGTTTACGTACATTTTGATCACCAATTGTTTATACCCGCCTAGTCTTTTTGATAGTCACGAATCATTTGAGAATTAATGAATTTATATTAACAAAATAGCTTTGTGAAATATGTTTTCCTCGTGTATCTTAAACTGGACGGACCGTTTAACAACGAGATCTTTCAGAATACACTTTGTGTTACTTACAAAACCACCCCAACCCACAGCAAACAAGAAAGTATCAGTACCGCCTACCACCGCCGCCACCAACAACACCACAACCACCATCACCACCACTGCTGCTACTGTTGTACTTCTACTAGCACCCGTGGTATCTTTGATTCATAACTATTACCCATAGTCTATACCATGCACCAGGGCGCTGGTGGCGCCGCATTGATTCCCCATACCTTACCCTCACCATTGAGGAAGAGTGCCTAGAGTAAAAACCTCTTACAAATCATTACACAATTCAAATATACCCTAAATCAGCCTCTCGAAGTGTCAAAAGGGGATTCGAACCCTCGATCCGTCGATCAAAAGTCAAATGAATAAATAATAATTTCTAAAAATTATCATTGTCAAAGAATGAACAGGAACTAGTAAAACAGTATATTTTCTTCACATTAACTTCCAAAATAACAACGTAAAGCTAACATCACCCACTGCTTTATCTCGATTTAGGTTAATTTATGTTATTAAAAGAATAATGGTACAATGAAGCAAATGTTTTAACCCCAAGGTAATTGACTAGTATTTAAAACTCTTTACTCTTCAATATTTTCGGATGTTATTTTTGTCTGAATTTCCTTGAGGAAGGAGTCCTGTAGCGGACACAAATTGATTAACATTCTTGGTACGAAGCTCAGGCAAACTGCATTCTATTATCTTCTGGCCTTTTCTAGGCCGTCTTCTGAAAAGAAAATTTGATCCCCAACACGAGAATGAGGCACTTTTCAACACTTTTAACATAGAATACATACTATTTATATATAATTACAAAGAAACGCCATGTTAATATATCATAGTAAATTAAAAAACAATAAGAGTGAAAGCAATAAGCAATCTAAATCTACAATAACAATGACGTTGACAAGAAAAGAGAACATCATTGTCATCAAGTTTTGGTGAATTTAGAACACTTGAATACTGCTCAAGAGTGAACAAATTAGATAAAATATTACTATTTACGTTCACTTTTGATGGTACACTTAACATGTTTCACAAAGACGCAGTCTATAACAGTTGATGTCGAACTTATACTTTATTATGCACCCCACGAGAAGGTTAAGTGACGCAATAAAAAGACGGTTTCCCTCAAAGTTTGCAGACGATACGTGATTTCATATTCAAACTTCACACCAAACACGCCTACACACCGGATTACCCTCATATATATATAGGAATATCAGAATCAGTGAATTGGATCAACGGAACAAGTTTTTTTTTTCTCCTTTTTTTTTGGCATGGCCGACTTTAATACAAATTTTAAGATAAACCCTCACCCAGACATATACCCATCCAAAATGATAATTTCATTTGTATAAATAAATTGAAACGTATATTATATATATATATACTCACACGCATCATTCTTATGAGGAAAATAAAGCTAATATTTTCAGCGATTTGTTGCCATCGCGATGCCATTTATGACAAAGTAATTCATGCAATCTTATTCCAAACGTATAAAGCAATAAGACCACTGTTCTTAAAAGAAAAAAATAAAGAAAAAAGAAGAGAGAGATTGAAAACATATTACAGACCTGCATAAAGTATAGGTCTCCCTATGATATCTTTTAAATGTCAACTCTATTCTTAAGACGTCGCCTATGGTAGTAGAGAACAGAAGTTTAAATCAATTAACATAAATTATTTCAAAATTCTCACCAATATTACTCTGGTTTTTTTCAAGATATAATCGTACACCGTATAGTGCTATCCGTGCGAGTTCAAAGCTTTATCAATTTTAATTTAATTAGTCCGTGATTTTTTAATGAACTGATGCATCACTTCCCAAGACAAAAGAGTGCCGTTTTACACATTTCGTGATGAGAGTAACCAACAAAAAAAAAAAAAAAAAAAAAAAAAAAAAAAAAAAAAAAAGGGAGAAGTCTTCTTTTTCTTAATCGTTACACTGTGCTCGACATCATTTAATATCCATTATTGATCTCATGAATCATTATAAATAATGCAAGTTTTTAATTAAAGTTTGATGCAGCGGTATATCAAAGATGTTTTAATTAAGGTGACCAATCACGCACTTGACGAGACTATCCGAATTAATCTAACTTATCAATTTAGGATAACTTTCATATTATGAGGAATTAATTACTGAATGATGCATCATGTGGACCGAATGATATTAACCAAATACACCAGGTGATTCTTTTAGTTCTAAATAATTCACATTTATGAAAAAGCCACCAGTAATAATAATAATAATGAGTTCTATTCACCCTCGTTAATTTGTGTTAAAAATTAAACTTCTTTCGTAGACGATAATTAATGTTCCCACACAAAATAATTATATAGCGCTAGAAAATGTGGCCGCTTCATAAATGACTCACACATAAACAATGCACTTTTGATTGAATTAAGCGACATGATTCTTTGAATTCAAAGTAACTCACACTAGAATTAACATGTTAACAGCCACCAATACATATATAAAACAACACCAACAACATAAAAACCAAACAAAAACAAACAAGCAAAAAAACAAACAAACAAAACAGAGCAACAAACAAACAAAAAACAAATAAGCAAATATATATATATATATACATGTATATATATATATATATATATATATATATATATATATATATATATATATATATATATATATATATATATATATATATATATATATATATATATATATATATATATATATATATATATTCCGCCACCTCTGCGTCAATAAGTTGCGTCTGTGTAGAGTAAGCGACAGGATACGTCAACGTGGACTTAAATAATTGAAAGTCATTGAATGGCTCAAATAAAATACGAATCCCTTACAACAAGCATGATAAAACATGAATAAATGTGTCTGATTTAACTGTTGTAAACATGATTAGGCTCCTCCCATGTTAGATTCTATCATCTTTATCATATTTAGGAATTGTGTTCCGTTGAAAGCTACCCGAAAGTTACGCTATCATGGAAACAAATATGTTGTTACCCATTAGTCTGGGTGAACGCTAAATTAAGTGCATTTTACTCTCTTTAGAGAATAAATATATATCATCATTTCACATTACTATTTTTTATCTCACATCTTTAAATGATAAACCCACCTCGACATCCGCGATTCGTGGAATTAGCTCCCAGCGTTCCCTACATAGAAGATGCGTAAAGAATTACAAGTCATTTCCACGTATTCAAGGTACCGGTATTTCCCGAGCGGTAAACCAGGGACGTACTCAACATACTCAAATAAAGTATGTAAAGGGCTGCAAACTAAATAGGATGTTTGCTGAGAGAACATCTAGTCATACAAATTTTTTCATGTCCACCACCTCCGCTACCCTATGATGCAAGTCAACAATTTTGGAACACTATTAATTAGTTTTGATCATACTTTTATAAGATTATTAACGAGTTTAATTTTTACTGGGCATATATTAATAGACGATATTAACTTGTCAAATTTGCATTAAAAAATGTTAGATAAGAGAGAGAGAGAGAGAGAGAAAAAAAAGGTGAACAAAAAACCGCAAAGTAAATTTTAGAATTTTTCCACCAATGGAGTGCATCTCGTTCAAATATACGTATTTTTCATGGACATGTATACACCCTCACACATGAACACATATATACACACATGAACACATATATACACACACGCACACGCACACACATATACACACACACGAGATAATAAAACAGACATGATCCTCGTACGCACAAGAAAGAAAACAAAATTATATTTGAAAGATTCCTTCAAAACTTTTCTTATCCAGTGTCTGATATGTCACCTTGCTTAGACCATATGGTGAAACTATATTCAGTGTACTTTAAACTTTAGTGTAAAATTAAATTCATAGTCTTCTGAGATTCAGTAAATCATTTTTTACCGAAAGTTCGAATGCCAATTTTGGTTGTTCTTGAAATAGCCAATTCAAAACGAAATCAAATCTAAGGGTGCTATCTCACTTCGACAGAATAGAAATTTCGTTTCCGCGACGGATAAATAGTATTAGAGACGTCTCCGAGACGTCTCGGAGACGTCTCCTGAATTTTGGAGACAGATTTTGTTTCAAAAAAGACGTCTCCGCGACAATTTATGAAACAAAATTCGTCTCCGAGACGTCTCCGAGACGTCTCTGATACTATTTATCCGTCGCGGAGACGAAATTTTTATTCTGTCCCGGAGACGTCTCCGCGAAGTGAGATAGCACCCTTACAGCATCAAGGTAAATCGGAAATGAAGAGTTCAGATTAAAAAAAAAAAAAAAACTAAAATATTTCTAGTTCCATTCATGATCAAATAGCGTGTCTCACGTGAATTTGAAATCTTATAACAAAGACCAAAGCGTTATGATTAACATTCTATCTCGGTGTCAGGCTGTGAATGTTCTTCCAGAAATTAGCTTAAAAGAAATGAATCACCTCTATTTCTTATCTTGTCATCATGAGCTTGGGTAAGTGATACTGTTCGTGAGAAAACTAAAATTATCATGCTACAATGTTTTGATGGGTAATTAAAAATTCTAAGAATGTAGCATACAGATATATTTAGTAACCTCTCAAACTAGACATACTTTCGAGTTTTAAAAGTCGTTTCCTTTTTAATACAAACTTGTCAAAAAAATTTGTTTTATTAAAAGAAAAACGTGTTGTGATGGTCAACAGTTTCTCGAGTCATATGTCGAAATTGATTAAATCGGTGTTTACGTTTGTTTAATTTTCGTTGATAAATCAGAAATTTTGTTTCTACTGTTTTGATTTTCTATGTTTTATAATCTTAACAAACAGAATCCAATTTAAAAGTTGATTTAGTCTAGAATTCAGTTCTTTATTTTCAAAACAATTCAGTACAGATTTGACCATTATATCGTACGATGCGTTGCGTTTAATGAAATGGAAAAGCAATTTATAAAATACGTGTTAAAAATATAATGGAAACATGGATATGTTTAAATGAAACAATGCAATTTCTGTTTATATCATTACTAATTTTCAAAGATTAATAACTGAAGATGCTTTATTACATTGATAAATATTTATATCCAGGTAATGGTTAAGCATGAAAGGCCATCACAATTGGATTTTTATGCAATGCTATTTTTTTTTTCCAACTGCACTTTCCAGCACTAGCTCCATTGCGCTGGATTACCTTCAAAAAGAAAAAAAAAATGAGGAAGAAGAAGAGGAAAGAGAAGTATAGGAAGATAAAGATGAAGAAACAGAAGAAAAAGAAGAAAGAGGAAGAAGAAGAAGATGATGATGAAAAAGAAAATAAATGTCCTGTTAAACATGTAGGCCTATTGAGTATCTCATACTTCTATAAGAGTATATCCACACCGATTTTATTGACTTAACGTCCGAAACTTATACTTGAATACAGCGAGTCTTCGGTGAAAATGTGTTAACGTTAGTATCATATAGCACTTGTATTTCGAGATATAAAGCTGTCGGAGTCACGTCGACTCCATCCTTAATATGCGTAATAAGTAAATAATTAATCGATGGGAGTTTATTAGCATTCACGGCGGATTTAATGATCACTTTGTCCCATTGTCGTGTCACATTATCATTGATTATAACGCATGTCGGTTCTGGCTCGAGCACCTTTATATTTGTCTAGCATTTAGCACATTAATGTGTAATTAATTACAAGTGTGATGAGAATACGGCATCAAGCTGAGCTGCTGAGATGATGTGAAATTTGGCAATGTTTTCGGTAATTGATTTTTGTTATCTAAATAAAACATTATCACAAAGATATGGCATGTGGTAAACGCGTTAGTCAAAGCGGCTATGTCTGGGCCTGAAATCACAAAGCAAAGAGTTACATTAATCGTATACGGGATTGAAGGACAATGCAGTCAGATGATACGTGCTTTTTAAAGACACCCGCGTATTTAAAGAAATTTTGAGCAAAACCAAACCGGGGTTCAATTCTAAAATGCGTATAATCAGACTGATTTGGTTGAACCAGCAAAATGAACAAGTTCATGCTAAGTTGCTGGAAGTCACGTTTATCGAAGACATGCATAACTCATGTTTTTGAATAAGAGACTTCGTGTCGCAGGTTACTCAAACAGATTTCCTGAAAAAAGCTCTATTAGTCAGTATCCACCCGCTATATATTTTCTGTCAAATTGATTTATAGATGATCATCTTTCTTTGTAGTTTAAAGGTTTCAACTCATGCTGCGTACTGTTCTACCATCAATTTTACAGATTATAATCACTGCTGAAATTATGGACAGGAGAGCATGATTGTCTTTGAGCCGTGCCTATAAATTTGTTTTGTAATCTCACAGACAATGACAGCATTGTAAGACACATTCTTTATTATAATCCACAGCAAAGTGGAATATATTGTCATATAATTCAATTTAAATAAATCGAAGGTAAATACTGGCAAATTCTACGTGATTTTTAAAGAGATCGGTTCATTTAAAATCAAGGGCATATACTTGAACATGAAATTCAAATTTATTGTACATGGAACGAACGTAATCAAACCGATTGACATTAAAAAACATTATGATATCAAAATATATTTCTTTACTGTAAAAGGAATAAGAAAATAGCAAGATTCTGCTAATTGAGTTTTAAACTTTATGTTCTCAATATAATAATGACATAAAATTAAATAGTTTCTATCTAGCCTTGGGCAAAGTAATAATAATGTATTGAAAAATCGCATTTTCCAGAACAACAGCCCGATCATAATCATACCAAAGTATGATACTAATTTTCTGGTTTACACCGCAAGCATGTTTATTAATTTCATTAATTGATACAGGGAAATAAACAAAAAATGAACGATGCAGATGCATAAACTTGATAAATGTCCACATGATCCAAAAATCAAAACTCCTCAGCTACTGTTGTATTCCACCCCTTTCCCCTGAAAGACCGTTTATCTGATCACCCCGTGTATCCTACTGCTATAAATGAGGTATGCACAAGCAGCAAATCATGTGGCAAAATGTCCTTTACCAGCCTGGAGATACACTTAAAACCAATTACACCATGCAATTTAGGGATTTGTTAAACGGCGGTCATCAGGTGGGGGTTTCATGAAAGGACTTGTCGGACGTTTCATCCGTCAAACTGTTATAAGCTACTGAAATGCTTGCATCTGATTGGCTGAGAGCAAATTTGACGGATAAAATGTCCGACAAGTCCTTTGATGAAATGCCCCGTGGAGACAGGGGAGGATGGCTTATGATGAAGAGGCTCTTGATTAGCAAATTTCAGCCAAGGTACTCGAGTAGTTGTCTTGACACTCAAGTCTTGATTTCCCATCTCCTGTCTGTGCACGGCAAACTAATATGAGAGCGGAATCTTCAGAAGTCGTTTAAAGAAGTATTATTTTGAGGGTCAGCATTAGGTCCAGCCTGCAATATTTGCATCTTCCGTCCGCTTCTTCAGAAGTCGTTTAAAGAAGTATTATTTTGAGGGTCAGCATTAGGTCCAGCCTGCAATATTTGCATCTTCCGTCCCGCTTTTATAAATGTGTCTTCTGAGGACTGTGTGATTTAATTATTTTGGCCGTTTTCATGTAGAATAGTTCAAGTTGTTCATGTTCTAGTTTGTTCTGGAGGGGTAATAAGGGTGGAATAGATCAACGAACTGGAATCTTAAAGTTTGGTTAGTTTTGGTTTGTTTTCTGGACAAGTGATTATTCCGAAGGGGCAGACTTTGATTTAATGAGGCAGGTCTGTTTGTGGACAGGGCTCCGAATGGTAAAGGTATATAGTGAACCTATTGGTCATTCTTGACATGTCTGATCGATATTTGATCCCAGGGTGCCCAAGTTTTGGCAGTTCTATCTAAAAGAGTTTGTAAAGGGATATTCCTAAAAACAGATTGTACGCTGAAATATATAAAGAATTATACCGATATTCGACTATACCAACAACCGCATATGAAAATAAAAGGTCATGACGATTTATTACAAACGAAACTGAAACATAGATCGATATTGAAAACACGAATGTTTTGAAAGAACACAATCTATTATTACCTACATTAATTCGCGTGACCGATGAAGGCAGCGCGGTTAGAAATGTACGGAAGAAATTGTAAAAAAAAGGGCCCTTATTGTGATTTTGAAATATAATATAAATAATAAAAAAAATGTATTCCGAAGTTCAATATGTTGAGGCCCTCTTTGACAAATGTACATCTCTCAAAACCAAATGCACAACTAAATAATCTTCTTAAACTTATCCTTGTATCAAATGGTTTTAGTAAGTAGAGCAAAGTTTGCTCTACCTATGGCATGGCTGGGTAAATAGATTGATAAATTAAATAATAAATACAGGTAATTCATAAGATGAAATTACGAAAATTTCGATTTATTGACCAATTGACCGCTTTTACTTTTTTTTTTAAAGTGGATCAGGGCTTCTCACTTTTTAAGAATACATAGGCCTAATGACTATTCTTAGTCAGCTATCACTTATGTGACCACAATAGAGGGGAAAAATCATGGAGTGTTTGCCATTACATTTACCCCCTTTTTTTGCCTGTACAGCAACATACCGGTAGATGTAAGTTAAATGAAAAAAAAAAATAATAATAATAAATAAATAAAAAACTCAATGATAATACATACAAGGGAAAGAATGAGATTTCAATGAAATAAGACAAAACATAACAACTTCACAGTTAGCCTGCTTATTAAAACCATCTACAAGCATTGTCTTAGACGCGACTAAAAGTCGTGAAATTGTCGACAATTAAGAACTTACAAGTTTATACCCTATGAACGAAGAGTTTTTTTATTATGGAGGAACAGTTTGCGGCCTGAAATGTAAAGTTTGCGACCTTAGATAGGGTACATGCAGGTAATATGGCCCCCTAAGCTCTCTTCCCTAATTTGCATAAAATTACAAAATGACACACAGTCTAATCTTTGTTTAGATGAATCAATAACTACTGCTCTAATTTTTATTGTGAAGAAAAACAATCATCACCAACCCCCCTGTCTGCAATATTCAAATGTTGACGTCATCACCAAAGTGCCCATATTACCTGCATGTGCAGGTAATATGGGCACATGTATTTAATGCATTTAAAAAAATTACAATGACTCTACTATGTCTGGAATTTGCTTAAAATGTTGAAAATCATTAACTTTCAGATAATATTAGAAATTATAAGACCCTTCAGTAAATACTTTGACTATATATTTCATTGTTTTGTATTTTGTATATTATGTCCTTTTTAATATTATTTAAATATTATTTTCATTTATACAAATCAATATAGGCCTACAATAAGTTATTGATATTGATTATATACTGTGAATATACCCCAAAAAATCGTAGCAAAGAGATTGATGCCTCATCCCAATACTAAGTACCAGAATCATTTCCGCCATTTTGGACGGCCCATATTACCTGCACTGATGTTGCTATTTGAGGCAAGCATTCAATGCCACATAGCACCCCTTCACTACAACAAATTGACCTGTACACGCTTGTATGATCAAAATGAAACTATAAGCTTACTAAATATACAAACAATTGAGGTTACCCCCTCAAAAACTCTTTCACCATCACATTCTGTGAAAAAAAAAACAAATTTTACATCAGGGTAAAAAAAAATTGCCGTAAGTTTTACCTACCTTGTTGGTTTTCAGCAATTTTCTCAGAGAAATTTCGGCATTAGATGCTCTCACGATGATAGATTTTCGTATACAATTCGTATGAACAACATTATGGCGCTCACACCGGTCATCAGTCACCGGTCGACGGTCACGAAATGATTTGGCCTATATAACCTGCATGTACCCTATAAAGTTTGCGACTTGGCTGTAAAGGTGCCTTACATCGCAAGCGTACTTCAGGGCCATTATACTCTAGTAAAAAGAATGAGATGTGAGCTGTATGACATTTAAGACGAAAGATAAAATTTCTGCAAGAGTTAACTTTGTGAAACAATAAGTACACTTCCATATAATCAAATTAAGTGTTAGTTATGGTCTAATACACCTAGTAGAGAAGTAAATAACAATGTTATCGGGATTTCCTCAATCAATAAATCAGACAAACTCACCAAAAATATTCATGCAAGCTAAGGAAAGTAATTGAATTTTCATTCAAAAGTGGAAACAGCAGCTTTTCCTGTTCCACGTGCTCATGTTGAATTGATGTCCATATGATCATAAATGCCCGTCCATCAATGGTAAGCATAACCAAAAAGTAATGTTAAGATTATTCTTAGGGGGCGGGGCAGATATGGGGAGCTTATTTTCTTGCCTTGCGTTTGAATTGAAAATCAATCTTAACCGAATTTAAAGAGAAATTCAAAGCGAAACAAATCTTCATCGGACACTTTAAACTTTTAAAGGTCGCGTTATGATTCCCACCTAGAAAAACAACAACAAACAAACCTAAGTAACCAAAATATTCAAATATAGGCCGCTCGTGAAAATGTTAAATAAGGAAATGAAATCATAACTATAATTGTGCAAATGGACTTTTATTTTTTTTTAAAAGGCACAAGTGCGTCATCGAGCCTACAATGGAATAAAAATATCAAAGGGGTTTTTTTCTCTCAGTGATTCCACATATTCTAATGTTTCTCATTCCATTTGTGGATGGTGCCGTACAAATTGGATCAATTCTACGAGTCAATATGAGGTTCAATTTCTAACAGGCATTCATCAATGTCACACTACACGGAAAACAGACACCGGTTCCTTACAGAGAGTCCCCGAGCGAACACTTAACCAATGAGAAATGACGGCTTTTCCCAAAACGAGAAATAGACCCCCGGCTCCGTATGACATTTTTGAAGGAGAAGCACCTTTTATACGTTATGAAGGATTGCGTGTTTACCATCATTGACGGCAAAATGCGCCGTTTATTTCCAAAATGGAGAAGGGAAAAAAAATGCACAATCGATTCACCCACTCCGTCAAGAAACCCACCTTAGCAATAAATCAAAAGCCGCCAAACAAAATTCAATCCCGAAAGAAATATCGCTTCAAATACTTACAAACTTCTCCATGCTAGCAACATGTGATAGATGTTATACACCTTAAAAAGTATGTTTTCCATACCGTAATCTTGGCTCAATGACTGACAAATGTCCTGTCACATCTAGGAAATCTCATAATTCAGCATTTTTTTTGTTTTTAAGTATGTTTTTATTTCTTCCAAATAATACAACATAGCAATCAATAACGTACATTGTACTCATACTACAAAGATAACTGTTCATAACACAAATCATCATATCAATTATATCACTATAGATCCATTTTACAATACAGCAATGTACAAACAAAATTTTACTCTTTTGAATCACATAAAATATTAATTGTGAATATGGAAGAAATATATATGTAAAAAAGAAAAGAGGGACTTAAAAAAAGTTCCTCCATTCTTTTTATTTCCTTAAGAACTCTGAAACTCTCTCTCTCTCAATAAGAAAGAAGAAAGAAAAAAAAAACCGTCAGAGATCTTAAGGAAAAAAACCACCCTCCCCTCTAAAATAACCCACCCTCCTCCCCCTCCCCCTCCCCCTTCAGGAATTCCACTTGTCTGGTCAGGGATACGGATTCGTTTACACAAAACAAAAGACAAAAGTAAACAGGATGATAACTTGGCAATCGCCCCTCGCTCTCCCTCATGAAGATGTTTAAGATTTTAAGTGTTCCCATTTCTTAAGGTGAAGAGAAATTGTGTTTCTCTCGAGAGCCAAACGTTTTTCCTCCCATTCTTCTTCTTTGAACATACTTTTAATTTCATTGATGGTAATAGGTGAACCTCGTTCTCTTCCTCTAAAAATAAGATACTTAACCAAGATTAAAAAATGATTAACTAATTTTTCCTTACCTTGATTTTCTAAATATATACCATTAGGTTAACATGATCGATCTCAATAGATCTCTTGCATTTTCTTACATTTTGAAATTGTGTGGGTGCCAAAATACCTTTTGCTTTAGTGCCGCTAAAAAGCAATATCATGTTAAACCAAACCTATTTGTCAAGTTGAACAACTCTAAGCAATTAAGGCTCTCTATTATTTGGAGATTCATGATTGTTCCTGATATTTTGTGTAACGATGGCTTGTAATTGTCCATTGATATCAAGAAACAACATGATTGGCATGAATATGTAAAGTTTACACAAAGGATCGTGCAAGTTTTATTAAACTTCGTTTGAAAGAACAACTGATTCTTAGTCATAAGTAGCTTTAATAATAATAAAAAAATAAAGCATGTTGATCCGCTCTAATTTAAGTCCAGGCTTGCCGTGGTCACCATTCTGTTTATATGTTTACTTGATAAAAATACACATAATCTAACTTGTTAGCATGGTTAGGATATTCTGCTCTACATAATAAGCAAACCGGTGATGCCGATTTTTTTTTTTTTTTTAAATGATGAATACTCGGACACCTGTGATACGTAAAGTCATGAGGATGCCATTGTTTGCTACAAGTAATCTTCTTCTTTTGCTTCGTTTATGGGTCTTGATTTATATTAAAGAACTTTGAAGGGAAAACAATTACCCAAAGGCAGAATTTTAACACAGAATTGGGTTGTTTTTGTAGACTTGGGATATGGGGGGTAAATTCTCTGGGTATCTTTAATGACATCTGACTTTGCTGTGACACACAATTAAAGTCGTACTTGAGTCATGTGTAAGCGGTTTCTAAATACCTCGCTGGGCCCCGTTTGGTTGAATAAATATCTTTCATGCAATGGTTATACCATCATGACCATTGTTCTTACGACATCATATCATAGTTAGCATTTACAGTTCATCGTTCTATACAATCGAGGACGCAGGTTTGTTTCTGTTGTAATTTTATTTATTTTGTTTTTTTTTTTAATTTTTTTTTAGATTTGGTTACTCCAATTTTGTTTTTAGTTGTGCTGTTCCCAACACAAGCTAGGCTAATATGCATTTCGCTCTTCCTACTTTTGCAAAAAGAAACAATTAAGCTATGATTCGTGAAAGGAAACCATTTAGTTGGCATCCAATAAACAATGAAGAGATTAGAATTAACACATTTCTGTGTCTTTCATGTTGCTAATTGGACAGAAAGATAATTAAATGCAACTTGTGATTATGTACGAAGCCAGACTTTTTAGTTTGATTCATTTGCATTTTTACCAAGCCATTCTACTTTTAGTCATATGTTTACATAGAGCTGGTCGCGATTGGTATGAAGGCATTGTAGTGAATCTTTATGGAGTTGTTGGGGCTGTTTTTTGGATATCCCAAATATGTTTTGATTCTAATTGATCCGAACTTGTTATTTTTAAACTGGAAATATATGGTAACTGTAAAAAATATTTGTTTTTTACTGACAAATCTGCTGTCAGCAAGAGTCGCATAAAAAATGTAATTTTCTAAAAAAACAGTTTTTGCTTGTAAATTTCCGCACTGGCAATAATTACTGAGAATACAAATATCTAATTACAAGAGTAACCATTGTTGGTTGTTTTAACGCAAATAGGTCAGCTATAGAACTCTAATGATTTTTTTTCTTTTCTTTGATTAATTATTAGAGAAGAAATTTTAAGCAAAACTGTTATTTCAATTAATTTTTTTGTATGGCGACTCTGCTGACATAACTTTGGCTGTATTATTTTTTTACAGTGTATAACCAAAATCCCATTAAATTGGTTACGAGTTACTTCACAAAGAAAACAACAGTACATTGGTCATGGTGTCTATCATCTCTCCAAAGCGTTACTGTTGGAATCCCAAGGCAGTGTCTTGGGACCTATTTTATTTTTATTATGTTAATGATTTTTCTGAGAGTGTAAGATGCACGTGTATTCTTTTGCTGCTGAGTTGTCGTTTATAGTATGGTAAGATTGCAATCTGTGCAAATAGAGCTACACAATATCTTGATGATATAAAGTGTGGTATGAATGAATCACTTTACTATCAATATAATCAAGACTAAAGCATGATGCTAAAAATAATTCTTCCTGATGCACTTCATTTATTTTTTGATAAATTCGAAATGAAATTCACAAAGGTGTCTCGCAGTGTTAGGTGTTATTTATAGGTTAAAATTTATTTTACCTGAAATGATATTGATAACAAATTACAATTAGTATTATTGTACCTTACTTAACTTATTGTAATGTTGCTTTAGGGAACTTTCAAGTCATATCTTGGTTAAGGTCGGAGTATTGCAGAAGAAGGCAATACGCTTATAATAATTCTCATTATATAACATCCGAGTTCTCCATTATTCCTATCGTCTGAAAATGTTGCCACTAAGTGAACTTGGTGTCGTTCAATTGTGTACTGTTTATGTTCAAACTGCAATCAATTTCTCATGAGTGTATGTTGACAAAATTATTTCTTAAGAATTCGAACTTATCAACTATAATAGCCGTCAAGGGGTTCTTATTCATCAGCCTTTTGCAAGAACAAATGTCACCTGTCTCTTTCATATATCCTGCATTAAAGCATGGAACAGTTTGCCAGTTGATATAAAAATAGTACAACTCTTTTTCTATGTTAAAAGGTTATCAAAAACTTACACTTTCTTTGAAAGTATTATGTGATTTTCTTCATTTGTATTCTAATACTTTTACATTTAACTAAGGACCTACTCATAGGTGAAGTATGTGTTGTGTGTGTGTGTGTGTGTGTGTGTTGTGTGTCTACATGTGTTTTGTGTTTGCGTACGTGCTCTTTGTAAATAATTACTAGTTTTGCTTAGCATTTTGACCTTAAGTATTCATCTGTCTATTTCTCACTGTTTATTTTGTTTTCTGTAGATTAGTATCTTCTTATAACGTTATATCATGTTATTAATGAATTTAAAAGAGTTCAAAGACGATTTAAAATGGTTTATTAAATGGCTGATAAAATGTGGGTTGATAACATGTTTATTGTTGAAATGGGCGCCCAGATGTAATTACGCATTTATTGTTGACCAGTTCTATTGAACCATTGGCGCGCCGGAATGTAACATACGCGGGTATTGTATCATCATTGTTGACGCTTCCTGCGTAAACAGGTGTTTATGCGGATTGGAATGTGCGCGTTTATTTCTGAACGTTTTACAAACAGCGGATGATAATGCTTATTCTCCGTCGTGGTTTGCTTGTGATAGGACACTTATATGTTTGAGTGAAAATTTGCCCGCACTCCCCATTATCTCCAACCTTAAAATGAGTTTTTCTTGTGTGATGGTTAAAGCAAGGAAGTGGTTGGTGGCTTATTATGAGCAATACAGAAATAAGGATAAAGTGAAGTAGCGGATGTGCCGCGAAATATTTGACGTTGGTTATTGGATGATTGGTGCAGGAGCTGTCGTTTTGAATTATTTAACCACGCTGAGGTCCGTGGGTTTGGTATTTGGTATACGATGTGATTATTGTTCTTTGAGTACAGATAATTTAGCTTCAAAAGAGTTATCCTTGCAAGGTGCTACAAATTAATATTTCGTAGCATGCGGAAGCTAACTAATGTGTTGATTATGGGTTATATTCGAAGACAGTTTTTTAATTCTCTTAGGAGTGGAAATGATGCATGTAAGTGCGGGATGGCAGTTGAATGTATGAAGGGGATAATTATGATATAAAATCGCTTTGATAATGATTGGCACTGGTCTTCATGAAACTCTAGCATCATTGCTAGGGTGTATTTGGATAAAAAGAGATATCTGGTACGTTTATTTTGCGTTATACCATTGGGTAATAGAAGCATAACATGTGGTTTTCAAAGACGAGAGAAGAGGTTTTGGCAGATTTATATATATATCATTGGAAACGATACATAATATGTTGATACTCACTCATCATTTGTGTATGCGATTCACATAAGGGCTTCGATATAGCGGCTTACTATACATTGTGATATTGGAATTGAAGTTAATGAATAGTAATTGTAATTTCTATATTATAAGCTGTAATGAAATTGATTCGTCGAATATATTTTAAAGAGAAATAGTGATTGGATTTAAGGTGGGGTTGGTGTTTAGGCAAAGGGTTTTCCAGAACTTTGGGCCCTGTCGGGTCCAAGCTGGTTTTTACCCGGGCAGGGGCTGGGTTAGGGAATAGATCCGATTAATGCTTTATCGGACGGGGACGGGGCAAAATGATTTTTGGTATAATAATGCTAATTTTATATCTCATGGCTACTTCATAATTGTGGAGAGTTTAATGTTATCCAATCTGTCTTACGTACGAAAATTTCGTGCGCTAGTAGAGCTCCAGTTCGTTAAAAAAAAAAAAAAAGGAATGGACTGGTTTTGTTATGGGTGTACAAGGCTAAAGGCTTGTTTTTATGCCTTGATAAATATTTCATGGTTGAGTACGGGAGTCAACAGTGTCTTGTTTTGATTAAATTGTCTCGATTTGCCATATGGGATAATTATGAGCAATAAAATATGAGCATTATGGCAATAGAGACGATAGATAATCAGTACATGAAATAATACTGATGTATGTGATCCTTTGATGGATATGATTTTTAAATTTGAATACAGTGTGGTCAAATTAATTGCAAAGTCAACACTGATTTATATATTAACGTCGTGCACAAAGTGTGATAGGGGAATTTCCAAAATTGTTGGTTACCCCGTTTTAGATGGACCGTGTAATATGTACAGTACGCTGAAATAAATGCGTGGTTTCAGAGTACAAGCTGTGGAATAATGGCATGTCGTGTTTCAAGTCTAGTGATCACTTGTCATCTGATAATTTTTGCCCCACTCGATTTTTACAGGCGAGGGGTGCCATATATATTTAGTTGAATTTGATCGCATGTCAAATTCATAGGTTTCCGGCCAATTCGATTTGAATGGGGCGGACCTAGTTGTACCTACATATTATTCTCAAACTCTGTAAACCGGAAGTAAATTAGGTGGTCACGTTTAATGTTACGCCTCACCTGATCTACAGGCGGCGAGGCTGGTATATGGGTTTTATGATGATTTGATGTAATGTGTTATATCTGTTCTGTGTTTATTGCAGGTATACTTGTTTAGGGCCTACCTCGATTTCAGAGGCGGGAGGTCGATACATTATAGTTTATGTCTCACTCGATTTCAGAGGCGGGGAGACGGTATAAATCATGTAGTATATACGTTTTGGCCTGACTCGATTTCAGAGGCGGGCAGGCTGTGTAACATGGTTTTAATGTCTACTCGATTTCATAGGCGGGGGGGATGTATAATGTTAACGTAATAAATTTCCTGTTGGGCAATAACACATACATGAAATGGAAATTGAATGATATACATTTAGGCCTTACTCGATTGCATAGGCGGGAGGCTGTTATCTGTTTACGATGAAATTGAATGATATACGTTTAGGCCTTACTCGATTGCATAGGCGGGGGGCTGATATTGTTGATGATGTTTTATATATTATATTTATGTGATATTTTGTTCTGACACCTAAATGATAATTGGCAAATAAGCGTCCATCACAAAAGTTTCAATAAAGCAGACATAACCGGCAATACTGTGTTTGTTATTTTTGTCAGCCTGGAATAATGTTTTTAACTCAGGGCCCCGCTAACAAGCCTAGCTTCCAAAGGGGTCCTTAAATCAATTCATCTATGCTGTACTCTAATTTGATAAGTGGTAATGTACTCATTATTTGATATGCATGTATGTATATCAATATGATTTGTTGTGATGATTTTGGTTTTAAATAAACTTGAACTTGAACTTGAACTTGATATAAAACAACTATTGAAAAGCTTAGCATATACAATTGCTTCTCATGGTAAACTACGGCGTATCTTAAATAGTTCTTTATTGAATATATTATATAAATCTAATATTCAACCTTCTTTTGATTACGCCATATCAGTTTGGGGACAAGTCGGTATTACAGCTAGTCCAAAGTTATTAAAGCTCCAAAATTCTAGCACATTCCGTACCTTAAATCAGATCTGTATACTATATTTTGTTCTTTTGATTATTCTTAATTTATGTAATACTCTGCTTTGTGTTTTTATTCTTTGTATATAATCGGGACATTGATATAAAACAGCATGTTTGCTGATCTTTTGTTCCTGTATAAATATATTTAAATAAATAAATAAATAAATAAATAAATTTCCTTTATGTAACATTATAATTATAATTCTAATTTCAAAGAGAAAGTAAGATTAGCAAAGAAAGTGTTCTCGAAGTATTGACATAACACATTACACATATTGGACGAAACTGCAAATCGTGTCTATAGAATATGAGACTCCCCGAAGAAAAGTGTGCATTAATGAATCTTATTTGGTACGATTGATCAGCCATCGTAAAAAGGGAAATCGGCGAAGAATCATCAGATTACCTTCTATTATTAAGAAGTGAATTTATAATATCGTAACTGGACCAGCCGATTGTGTGTATAATATTCAGTATCATTGAGCTGGTCGAGTGGTAACACTTATTGTCACCTCTCTGTATTAGCATTAGATCGGTGGTGCCCAGGTTCGAATCCAGTCACATTATTCGAATGATGACCTTAAAGGGAAGGTCTGGACCCAAAATAAGTTGCTTTTATAAAAAGCAGAAAAATTAGAAAAACAGAATACAAAAGTTTGAACAAAATCGGACTAAACAAAAAATACATTTATGAATATCTTTATGATGCACACAAAATTAATCGCTATACAAAATGGGCAACACAGTCACAAAGTTGTGATGTCATAGGGGTACAACTTTCCATGCATGTTCTATATTGTTTTATGATAAATTTTCACTTTATTTGTTAAGAAACTGTTTTCCTCATTACTTTGGCCTCGATATATTGATGGCAATATGCTATTGCATCTATACATATATTGTAAAATCAGCATCCCGTCTAGAAAAAAGAAAAAAAAAACAACAACAAACAAACAAACAAACAAACACATAGATTTTAAGTAGGTTTTCAGTATAGACAAAAGATATTCATGAATGTTGAATTTCATTGACTTATCACGTTTCTTTTGAAATGTCAGTACAATTCACATTTTATGAAAATGCATAGATGCAATAAGATATTGCCATCAATATAACTTGGCCAGAGTTATGAGGAAAACAGTTTCTTAACAAATAAAGTGAAAATTTATTATAAAACAATATAGAAAATGTATGACAATTTAGGCCCCTCTGACCTCACACGTGTTGCCAATTTGGTACAGCGATCCATTTTTTGTGCATCGTAAAGATATTCATAACTTTCTTATTATTAGTCCGATTTTCTTCAAACTTTTTAAAAATCTGTTTTTCTAATTTTTGTACTTTGTATAAAAGCAACTTATTTTGAGTCCAGACCTTCCCTTTAAAGGTAGTGTCATCCTTTTGCAGGCAAAAATATTAAATTTCTAGTTTTTGAGAGGATATAGTTGTATACCAATGACTATATCTGCGCTGTAATATCAACGATGTTGATGGAGAGCTGGTCAAGATTGGTAGTCAGATTTTCGTTTCATATTACTGATCTAGGCAACCTACGACAGTAAGATTGAATAGACAGTATAGGTTGATCATATTCTAAAGTTATGCCAAGTTGCATTAGTTTTCGCAATTTGTGAAAAAGGATGACACTACCTTTAAAGTCAGTCTCAGATGTCAATAATCATATCCGATTGATGCATGTTTGCAACAAACACAAGTAAACAACCAATCAATCATTGGAAAAAGAAAGTATTATTTCCTAAATAGTAGAATGATAGGTTATATAATATGTGATTATCATAATTCCCTAAACATGACATTAAATACTGGATGTACTAACGTCATAAAATGTTAGAAATGAAGCAAATTGCATCTCTTCTGACACCACCACACTTACACATGTACACCTAATTATATTCATATATAATGTATATAAAACAGAATATATGAGACTCTCTCCTGCACTCGGATTGCATTCTTTTGTACATTTTAGTGGTTTATATTCTGGTTGTGATTTTTGAACGCTAATCACTTAAATAGGATGTGAAGCACAATACACATGTACCATTTTTCTTTTATTCTGTATATGATGAAAAATTACTTTACTATTCTTGATTTATTTTGTTGCTGCCCGCTTGATCAATCATCAGTATAGATACAAAGGATGTGTTATTAAGTGCTTAGAACAATAATCATCATTTCAGAAACCCTCAGCGCTCATGCATTTAGAAATAGCCGTTCCCCATAAATGAAATATAATTATAGTAATATAAAAGTTTATCCTCACACCTTCATTAAACTCTCTCTTTAACGAGCAAACATTCAACAAAGTCACTGCAAAATTATCTTTAATCCACACTTTAAACACGTTCCCCCATACATACACTACACACAACACACACCCCACACACACCACACACACACACACACACACACACACACACCACACACATCATTACTAACTCCAACTTCCTCTTTAACGCACACATTTATCACTCTCACTTCCATTCAATCTTGAACTGACACATCGAGACCGTCCACCGACACCTCTTCTTTAACACACAACACACACACACACACACACACAACCACACACACACTTTATAGTACCTCACACATCCTCTTTAACATACACACACATACACACACATTGCACCCTCACATAACATTTTAGCGCGCACACATTCGACATACTCCCAACATCATTTTAAAACATAACGAACACCCGCTCATATACACTATTTAGCGCACACACATTCAACACAAACATGATGATCTGTAAAACAGATACATTGATAGTCACACATTCTCACACATCCTCTTTAACGCACACATTTAAACATACTCCCTCCCACCATGTCCACATATTTATAAAACCCAAGTTAACTCATTCCCACATCCTCTTTAACAGACCCACATTCAACAAAGTCACACACAAATTCTTTTAAACTCACATACTTTTGCATTCCCCTCCCATATTATTTCAACATACAAACAGACACACACACACACACACACACACACATCTAACAAAGTCAATCATACGTCCTCTAAAAGGACATTTACCCGAATATCTGTGCACACATACTCAACATACTCCCTCCCACACATGAATTTAATAAACTAACTCCCACACCCACACATTCAACACTCTCACTTCCACACCATCTTTAAAGCACACTTTAAGCGCACTAATGGAAACACATTTAATGCAATTATTCCAACAATGTCTAACATTCTTTTTACGAACATATCAAGAACACTGGCTCGCACATCTTGTTTTAACTCACATTCTTTCAAAATGGGCTTCTCACTCCCACAATGTCTCTATCGTACAAATCAATCTCAGTCACTGAAGCATTACCTCGTCACGCACGTGCAGTCAACCGTTTCCCTTTAAACAAAAATAAAAACCCATACAAACAAAAGAAATCTTGTCCGAACAAACAATAAAATCTTGTTCAATTTGCGAATAGCTAGAGGTGTTTGTAAAGTTAAAAGGTCAATGAAAAATGAAAATATGCCTGTATGCTGAGACCAAAACACAACACCCTTCATATTTGTTACAATTACAATTTGTAAAACAAAATGTACTGACATTTTTAATGACTAGATTTGAAAATAAATCACAAGTAGGTAAGAGCGAGTGTAGATATACTTGTATATGTGTGACTAAAAGGAGAACCCAGAGTGGGATAGAAGATAGAGATGAGAAGGGTTTGAACCTAAGCTGCAAATATGATTTATGCAGTGAACTCATTTTATTTGATTCTAAACTCATATGATAAAAATGGATGGTATACACCCTGGGCTCAGTTTTTATAAACTGTGGATAGCAATTCTGACTGTGTGTGTTTTGTGCTTTAATCTTTCTGAATCCTCTCCACTTCATTTCGAATATGATTTCATTTTCCTACATAAATATTTGCTCCAAAAAGTGATATTGCATCTCCGTATCGAAACAACACAATTTACTAAAAGTCAATTGATTGAGCTGGTGGTAGAAATTGGTTTAGGCTAGCTTTTAACCAATTGGTTACAGTCAGACAGTGGGTCCAATTTTGTCTATTTGAATCCAGGTCTCGATGCAACACCCCCACTGCCTCCCTTCGGTTTGGTTTATTGATTTCTCTCATAATCACTGCAAAGGAGAATTCCCGATTTCTTGGCAACGATCCCACTCCCTCTCCAGCTCCACGTGTGACTTTCTACCTTTTTGCTTACTCTACCCGAATGAAGAGCTCCGTTCCAAAAGGTACTACACCCAGTTTTGTTACTTCTGGCTGAAACTAATTCGTTTTCGATATTTTCTACAGGCGTATATGGAAAAATGATATTAGAAAAGGCCTTCTACAATGGTTGCTTTTAAGAATTGAGATGAACAGTTTTATTGAAAAAAAAAGGTACCTACCTGTATAACGGTGTTATATCAATAACTCAGCTTTCATAAAAAGTGGATGAAATACCTTTTGGAATGGAACTCTTCGAATGTCCTTAAATTGGTGGGTTAGTTTGATTGGTAATTCAACCTTCGCGTGTCACTACCTGCGCGATAGTTGCCCCATTGAGAATTCTACTAGCTGCTGACTGGTCAAACGTATATCTTTCATCAAGATTTCAAGCCCTTAGGATCGAAGAGGGAATGAATGCAATCACTTCTACTATTGATCTCATTTCATGAACGGGAGTTTATTCTACGAAGAATGTTTTCGGCCGTCGATATAGAGCAAGACATGAAACGAAGAAGAAGGGAAGAAGGAAATCAATTAGATTATCATTTTTAGGTGGTCTGTCTTGACAGATCACCTCTTAATTTCGTCATAATTTTACTTATTTATTATTATTATTTATATTTGTAACCGATTTGTGTCATAACGATATCTCAAAATCAGCCATGTCAATTTAATTAAATTCATGTCAGGTGTAAAGTCAATCATAAACATGCCATGCGAAACTTTTCAGCATCATCAAGTCATAATGACGTCATCCAGGCGCCATTTTGTAAAATGTTTATCATTGAGAACTCTAGGAGCTTCTGACTGGTCAAACGCATATCTTTCATCAAGATTTCAAGCCCTTAGGATCGAACATGGAATGAATGCAATCACTTATACTTTTGATCCCATTTAATGAACGGGAGTTTATTTTACGAAGAATTTTTGTGCCCGCGGATACAGTGCAAGACATGAAAAATAAGAAGAAAATCATTTAAATTTTCTTTTTTAGGTGGTATGTCTTGACAGATCACCTCTTAATTTAGTAAGGATTTTCGTTATTCATTATTTTTATAAGAAATATTTTATTCCTTATGATATCTGAAAATCGGCGAGGTAAATTTCATTGAATTTCATGCCAGTTCTAGAGTCAATCATAGACATTCCACGCAAAACTGTTTCAACGCCATCAAGTCATGTTGACGTCATCCAGGCGCCATTTTGTAAAATTTTTATCATTGAGAACTCTAGGAGCTTCTGACTGGTCAAACGCATATCTTTCATCAAGACTTCAAGCCCTTAGGATCGAACATGGAATGAATGCAATCACTTATACTTTTGATCCCATTTAATGAACGGGAGTTTATTCTACGAAGAATTTTTGTGCCCGCGGATACAGTGCAAGACATGAAAAATAAGAAGAAAATCATTTAGATTTTCTTTTTTAGGTGGTATGTCTTGACAGATCACCTCTTAATTTAGTAAGGATTTTCGTTATTCATTATTTTTATAAGAAATATTTTATTCCTTATGATATCTGAAAATCGGCGAGGTAAATTTCATTGAATTTCATGCCAGTTCTAGAGTCAATCATAGACATTCCACGCAAAACTGTTTCAACGCCATCAAGTCATGTTGACGTCATCCAGGCGCCATTTTGTAAAATTTTGTCATTGAGAATTCTACGAGCTGGGTTGAATTTAATCTGGGTACAGATTAATACCCAGATTAGACGTGTGAATGCAACTTGCCAGATACAGTTAAAAGAAAACAAGATATCTGATAATTTTTTAATGATATATTTTACATTTTTTAATTATCGCTATAAGTCTGGGATTTTTTAAAGCCAAATTCCCTTTTTTTATGATTTAGAATTAAACTGAAGACTTGATCTTGTAATGCCATAACGATAAGGGATCCCACCAATAAATGTACAATAATATGAATTTAAGCAGATGTACCAGTATTGCATTTTAAAGTCCACATTCTTTAAATATTCTCGAACAAACTGTTCAAGCGTACATTACTGTTTAAAGGGATGCAGTAACATTGAATGATATTCAAATCACATTTATTCGATTTAGCTTATTTTGCCAACATAATTATAAACACTTACGTCAGTCTGGTATCTCTTCAAAATTGCAAGCTAATTGCTTGCTTTACCTTCGAGATATCAATGATTTCATACTCAAAATTTATAAACCAACACCGGATGGTTTATAAAACCATGTGCTTTTCCACACACCCATTTCCTGTTGTAAAGTCCCCGTCTCTAGCGGCCTGGTGGGATATCAGCAGAGGGTACTGGTATTCGACTGTATGCTTGGCATTGTTTGTTTTACTGTTTTAAGGTAGTAAATGATTTTCATTTGATCTGAAACTTTCAGTAGTTTGTTTTTACTGTTGGAACAATATAATTTTATTAATCTTGATATAATTGCTCTTGTTTTTGAAAGCTACTTAATCCCTATAATAAATTACTACGTCAGGTGGAAAACCTTAAAGTTAAATTTTATAGAAGCAACTCAACATCAAAGCCAAAAAATACCTTTTCCTAGAATTCTCATCAAGAAGAAAAATAGCGAGCGGTCTTGTACCATGACGGCAAATAAAATTTGAAAATTGAAAGTTAATATCGTAGAGGTCAAATTTAAATTTGCTTGTTTTTTTGGTGATTCCGGACTGAATGTCAGTGGATTTTTTTTTATAATGAATATGTTGAAGCTCAATCCAAACAGTATAGACAGTATGCATGTTTTGACTGTAAAACGTAGACAGCAGAAAATAAATTTTTGATTGCCTTACGTATGATTTTCTTCATTTTCTTCATTTCTTCATTGTGCATCGTAGCAGATGTAGGAACTGATTATAAACAAGGGTTCTGACGTGGCGAGGTCTATATAAAGAGAAACCCAAGCTCACTACTCAGACATTAAAACGTTCGTGATTCTTGTTATAAATACCCATCAAAGGTGATACAAAGAACCAAAAATTATCCGTGAAAGGAAATAAGAACATGGATCAAAGAAAATAGTACAAACCGGCAATTATGCGCATATTTGACCCGCTACGTTAGTAGTGAATGCAGCCTGGAAATCTCTTTTGATGGAACGGGTTTATACCCTGTTATTTAGGATATTATTACCACTTTATCTTCTTATCTCCATCTGAAAGGGATAGACGAGATCAAATACATGAAACCGACTCGGTGAGAATGGGATATTGGTCATTTAATTGTGCCAGGCTGTGCGTGTGTGGGTGTGTATTTTGTCTTATGAGGCCCCATAATAATAACAATAATAATGAATAACACCCCCTCAAACAAGTAATGATAACCCCCCAAAATAAATAAAATGATAACAGTAATAATGACAAAATCATGAAGTTGTTCGATTATCGATTGTGTTTGTGAAACTAATGATAGTACAATTTGCTCCCCCAATAATGTTTATAATAATGATAATGAAGAAAAAATATATAATAAATATATAAACACGCAAATAACACCCTCTCAAAAATAATAATGTTAATAATAAAAAATAATTCATGAAGTTTTTTTCGATTATCTATTATGAAAATATTATCAAATATGAAAAAGAAAGAATAAAATACATAGTCACACAATTATATCTTTATGCATATGTAACAATTTATTTCACTACTGATTTCTCCTTATGGTTCTTCTAATTATCTAGGTTCACCTCATTATTATTATATATGAAATAAATACTGCTAATTACACGATACTTCTAATACAAATAGAATACGATGTAAATTAACATACTTTGCAATATGATATATTAAAATACGGCCATGAACGGACTTACAGCCAATGGTGAAAAGAGGTTAACGTTGGAACTGAATAAAACGAAGGAATGAATGAAATGAAATGATACGAGAAATATTCCCCGTTTTGGGGCACTATAGTCTAGTAAAAGCTACAGCCTGATGTTATCTTCGAATTCGAGGAGAATTCGAGGGGCAAACCCAGTCGCAATATTTAGTAAATGTTCCATCCCTGAACGAAGTTCTTGATAGCACATGACCTGACTATCGAACCCCTCCCCCAACACACTCATAAAGAAGTTAACATATATCTTAGCTCGCGTATAGATCCTTAAGAACGTAAATTCACGAAAGATCATGACTTTATATGCATTCGCAAAATTGTGATTTACCTCCCTGCGTTGTACGTGAGAAATATTTTCGATAATTGTTGCCACTATGTATTTCCAGACTTTTTAATAGGAAACTATGATTTCAGGACTAAAGCGGCTCATCTTTCAAAGGTCAATATTCAATTCTGGATTCAGTCATTAGGTAACTTTCGGACTATCAGCTATAATTATGTTATCCTACTGGGTATTAACCATGTACGTTTTTCAAGCAGATATAAGGTCACAAAATTAATGTCTATTTGAATTTTCTTTAAAACTTACATGCCATATCATTTGTTGTGGAGAAAAATACTTTATTCATGAACTTATTCAAGAGTAAAATAATCCTTTATTTTATACGTAAGAGCAGTCTATTCAGATATGTAATTAAATTTACAGAAGTTTAAAGTGGCTAAATTTTGCTCTTAAAATCGTTGATAGGATACTGAGAGGGATTGAAAGACTGATAAACAGAAAAATAGCTAACGGTGACCATGATGGATGTGTTTCTGTGAGTAATTCTATCGGTGCCAATTATAAAATGCATGCATTTAGCTTCAAACTAAACCAAATGTCCTCCATAATAAAGCCCTATAAAATGGGATTGGCACACCTCAACATGAGAGTAAAAAGCCAACTACATCATGGTGGATAGTTTGCATTTCAAGTGTATCGGGGGGGGGGGGCAATAGACCAACCGGAAACATACACCAGTATTATATGCTACTATATTTAAATATACTATTTTCGGTTTACGAATGCAGTCCGATAAATTTGTTCATGTAAAGTCTGATTGCCGCACGTAGCGAGAAAGTTGAAGTAATACGTACTTTCTTAATTGGAACCACAGTTTGCGGTTTACTCAAGCCAACTCTCACACATGTGATAATCTATCTGATTATCTCTAAGGGCCAACAACTCATCTCCCTTCTTATCATTACAGCTACTTTCCTCCTCTTCTTCCTTATATTTTAATTTAATGCCTAATCACTATTCCTCGTATATCTCCTCCTAGATTTCATCTTATTCTGCTCGGAGTTACCATAAAGTGCACGGCAACGTTGCTAGAATTCCCAAGTCGTTCCAAACGGGTCCCTATTCGTCGGGGGTAGAACACACAAGCGTAATACTGAGGAATATAACGAAAGTTGTGGCGTAGTAAAGGGACTGGATACTTAAGTGCAAGGAAATGCTCCCCTCTCCAGCTCACGCTTAATTAGGGAGGCTATCGAACAGGTTCCATTAAAGTATTTCCCGTGTGGGAATATATGCTTTTACTTAGGCAAGTCTTTGCTTAGACGAAGAATGACGTTTCATGTGAATTTGTATTTTAATGGTTAATTGTAGTTCATCTCTATTTTATTTGTTTGACGTCATGGACTCTGTACTTGAATATAAATCGTTGTGGCTGTAAGCGTGGTTGTAATATCCATCAAATGTATAAGAACATGTAGAAAGTTATCTTCAAATGTGCTTTTCGAAGAAAAAAAAATCCACTGATTACAAGAGAACTTTCAGATTTTGACAAATAATTAGATATATCTATACAAAACCAACAAGTAATTTTTAACCACAATATTTCATCTTTCTATTCATTGGAGATGATTTTGGCTTGGAACTCTTTTCCCTAAACGCCGAAATGAATAGCTTCTCATTAGGATAATTACGAGAGCGTGAAGCTAGCGGTGATATGATTTTTTTAACTTAGGCAAAAATCGAAGCGCGTCGTTCCTTTTTACTACCTGCCATTATAAGATACCAAAACAAATGCATTGCCAAGTATGGTTCGATCAACTTTGCTATATTGTATTACCTTTTTCATATTTTGTATACTGCTAGATTGGTCTCGATATTTTTTATTGGATGGAGAAGCTGATCTCATTCAGCTGTTTTTCTTCTTCTTTTTTTTTATTTTTATTTTTTTACAAGAATGGTAGGGGAAGAACTTACTTTTAAATAGCAATTTTAAGATTACTGACTTGAAGGTATTGTGAATAAAGATATATATACTGCCTTTGCCATGAAGAATAAAAAAAAAACACTTTCGGTTGAGTAGCTGTGAGTTACTTTTGTAAGTATTTAATGTTGCTTAAACTGTTTCGCCGTACTGTACACTGTTAGAAAAAATTAAACAAGTTGTTTAAAATCTTAAACAACTCCGTGTTAACGGGTGAATCGCACAGCGTTGTTTAAAAATTAAACAACTTGAGCTGTTTAAAACTTTAACACTCTTGTTGTTGAAAAGTTTAAACAACCTGTTGTTTAATGGTTGGTTAAAATATCAACAGTATTGTTTAACGCTTTTCCCCAAAAATAAAAACGCTCCGACTTTTGGTTACCGCGGCCGGGTATCGAACCTACAACCTTTCGATTATAAGGCAGACGCTCTATCCACTGAGCCAACACATGTAAGGTAATGTGTGAGGCATAAGTCCTTCGCCATGATTGAAATGTTTTACCTTGCATGTAACGAGTGATGCCATTGGCTCATGATTATCACGTGACATTTGCCTCGACCTTTAAACAAAAACCTGTTTAATACAGTGTAATATGACTTTAAACAGGTCTTGTTTAAGGCTAAAAACCCTCGCTTTTCCGGTTTTAAACAACAATGTTTAAATATTCAACAAGAACGTTTAACTTCTAAACCAACATTTTTTACATTTTTAAATCACGTTCTAACAGTGTAATATATAGTATAGAAGATAAGTCTGCGCCAGCAAAGCCCTATTTTCCTCGCTAACAAGCAACAAACAATTAAAATCTTACAATATGATGGTCTTTGGATTGGAATGATTTCGGAAACTAAATTGAATCAAAATCTAGAAATGAGGTCGAAATATTTATGCCGGAAATGTATGCACGTGCATTTTTTTTCTCCGGCGTATAATACAAACAAAATGCATGTATAGTTCCGGTATCCATTCCAACGTTTATGACAGTGATGAAGCAATTTAGGGGTCGTCACTACATTCCCATATCTAATTTGCATATAAAAAGGAAAAAAAAAAGAAAAAAAAACAAACAAACAAACAAACCAACAAAACAAATGAGCTTAAACGTTGCTCGTCCTTTAAATTCCTTGAAATAAAAAGATTAGTTTAAGGCGAAGTTTAGACTGTTTTCCCACCTACATAATAAAATAAATCACTGCACGTTTATTTGCGAAGATTTATATATAAATATAGATATAATCAAAGTTCTTTTTTCCCCTTACAGCCATCTCCATTATGTCAAACGTTGATCATTTTGTTTTCTTGCACCTGAGACACAAAGCCTAATTAACAGATTAGACCCAGTGCTACATTTTCTACTGTTTCCATAAACAGGTAAAGATAATAATATCGAAGTGATAAAACCATTTTGTTTGTTTTGTTGTTGTTTTTACATTTTACGGCGCTTCATATCTTAGGACATGTTTCTTCTCATGGCTAAATTCTTTTCCTTTTTAGCTAATTTCCTGTTTAGTTCCTTTTTAGTTAATTCTTTTAGTTAATTATTTTCCTTTTTAAGGATATCTCAGAATCTCAAACATTATAATACTTACGGAAACAGGATGTTTTGTCACAGAAATTGCAACTGTGTTTCACCAAGACAGATTGCTTCCATAATAACTCATTCATCAATGAAAGGCTATTGCTCATGTTGATATAAACACAAAGCAAAAAGAAAGTTCCCCCTGTTTCAGATATCAATAATTTTTGGACCAGGAGGAATTTTAAAAAATCTAATTATATGTCCATGTAGGGAATTTTATGCTTCAGTGATGTCATGCTTCAGTGATGAATGGTTGAATGCAAAAATGTCATTTTTTTTAAAGTTCACAAGCCTAAAATCACAACTTTGATTCAATGATTTCGGACCCATTTTCAGATTTTAAACAATTTACACGCCATAATGTATGCAAAACGTGCTTCCCAACATACGGAAACGAAATTTGCGTCAAATTTCACGTTTGAGTGAGCATCCATCAACAATTGCCCAAACTGCGATTTTCACTTCTTTGCCATGGTATAATCGATCAAATGTGAGGGAAATCCTGTTTTGGAAGTGTATGCAACCAATATCCATCTTTTCACGGTTGAATGAATCCATCAATCAAACAAAAAATAGGCCATTTTAGAATTACGAAAAGTCATTGTAGTAGTTTTATGCACTAGAAAGCATCTCAATAACATTTTTTAGGTTTTATTTATATTCTTTGGGCACGTGTCAATGATCCTATGGCATTTATTCAAAAATGCATGCTTCAGTGAGCACGTGAGACTAAAAAAGCCCTTTTCTCACGTACGGACTAAAATTCAAATTCTTACTTTGATTGAATATAACAATTCTTTTCGGGGAGTACTTTTGATTTTATTTTCATAAAAATCCCGATGTTTCACGCCTCAGTGGGCACAAGATACAAGAAAATCATGAAAATGAGAAGAAAGTTTCGGGCTTCGTCATGGTTCAGTGACTTTTCGAATACGTAATTTGAGTAACGATCATGTTAGTTAGAGACCAGTTGAAGCTATGTGCAAAGTTTTATACAATAACTCACAGTCAAATGGACAAAACCTGACAATTAAAATATGTCAAATTTCACTTTTGTTAAACTTTTGTTAAACCTCTGTACATAAAGTCAATGGAAGAGGAAATCAATACCTGACAAAAGTGAAATTCAGCCAATTTCATTGATGATTATTGTTAATTCCACCGTGAGTTATGTCACGAAACTTGGCACACAGCTTCAACTGATCTCCAACTAACATGATCTTGATTCAAATTACGTATTCGAAAAGTCACTGAACCATGACGAAGCCCCAAACTATCTTCTCATTTTCATGATTTTCTTGCATCTTGTGCCCACTGAGTCGTGAAACATCGGGATTTTTGTGAAAATAAAAGCAAACGTAGGCCTACTCCCCAAAGAGAATTGTTAAAGTCAATCAAAGTAAGAATTTGAATTTTAGTCCGTACGTGAGAAAAAGGCTTTTCCAGTCTCACATGCTCACTGAAGCATGAATTTTTGAATAAATGCCTTAGGATCATTGACACGTGCCCAAAGAATATAAATAAAACCCAAAAAATGTTATTGAGATGCATTCTAGTGCATAAAATTACTACAATGACTCTCCGTAATTGTAAAATGGCCTATTTTTTGGTTGATTGATGGGTTCATTCAACCGTGAACGGATGGATATTGGTTGCATACACTTCCAAAACAGGAATTCCTTCACATTTGATCGATTATACCATGGCAAAGAAGTAAAAATCGCAGTTTGGGCAATTTTTGCTGCATGCTCACTCAACCGTGAAATTTGACGCAAATTTCGTTTCCGTATGTTGGGAAGCACGTTTTGCATACATTATGACGTGTAAATTGTTTAAAATCTGAAAATGGGTCCGAAATAATTGAATCAAAGTTGTGATTTTAGGCTTGTGAACTTCAAAAAATGACATATTTGCATTCAACCATTCATCACTGAAGCATGACTTGATGATTTTTCCTAAAATTCGGTCGTGTGGTAACTAATTAAATTCCCTACATGGACATATAATTAGATTTTTAAAATTCCTCCTGGTTAAAAAATTATTGATATCTGAAATAGGGGGAACCTTCTTTTTGTTTTGTGTTTAGTTTGTCGCTCTTCCGGTATATGCCATGTTGATGCGCATTTTCGTATAGGCCAATATCTTTAGCTCGAAAGAATTTTTATGCAAACTGATTGCTGAAGTATTACTTAAAATAGACCTTAATTTTCATGATGGTCGAAACCTCATACTTTGTCTCTACTTTGAATAATTTTTAAAACTGTGAATGAAAGATTTCGTCGACCTATCTTATTTATAACTGCCATTTTGGACACATCATTTATGAGCAAGTCATCAATGTGGTGTATACATATTATGCAAACTGGAGCGTAAACTAGAGTCATAATGTAAATGATGTCGGTGGGAGTCTGCGTGTGTAGTTATGGTTTTGGTTAATGATCCATGCATCCACATGTTATCTGACGGGTCATTGAAATGATTGAATATAATTCTCTTGGGGCATTTTTACTTTCACCATCAGTCCTTGACGGTAAAAAAAAAAGAAAAAAAAAATCAAGAAATCATTCATAAAATTTACCATGTCCATATACATAAATATACAATTAATTCTCCGAATTCATTCTTACCCTTTATTTTCACCCGTGGAAGTAAAACATTCCGATAATCCTTGATCCATTCCAATGTTCCTCAAGCATGACAAGGGTGAGTGAGTGTAACAAAATTTTTCATAGAATTCATGGTGTTAATATTCTTTTTAATTCGCCGAATTCACCCACATTCATAAAACAACCGACACATACTTTCAGTGCATAGAAATTTAATGTTTCAAAATACAAATCATTCCTCTCATCATGACCCCCACCCCTCCCGCTAGACATGCTCATGACCATCATCACATAAGTCAATAAGCCCATCATATAAGATCTGATTAAAAAATCTGATAAAAATCAGAATATGAGGAATGCAAGGACACTTATATATCACGGATTGACTGAAGCTTACTCCGATATCATACATATTTATATCTGCACATTTAATTGCAGCTAAATAAATGAGACACTTTGCTATTAGAGTGCAGGAGACTCCATTTTGCTATCGGAATTTATTACATATGTTTTTGTATATTGTCTCAAGTTTGTCATGTTTGATAGATGCTCGCTCATTTACGTTTTGTTGGATCGGTAAAGTTTATTCATTGTACTGAACCATAATCGCTTCTACACAAAGAGAAATTTGTACAAAATTCTTGAAGGTTTTGTAAAAAAAGGAACTGATGTAAATTTTTGATGTTAATTCTATACTGAGTGAATGTATATGGATAGGATTTACACCGGTTCCTTACCAAAACTGTTAGACTTTTGTAAAATTGTCTGTGTGTGTATTGCTTTAAATCTGTTTGCCATGCTACTGTAATGATATCAACAAAGCGTCAATGTAATGATGGATATTTGGACAAATTTTTCTTGGAAATGAAAACAAGTGACGAGCTCACGATTTATAAATTGCTTCAATGCTATATTGTTTGGTATCATTATTGATTCATTGGATTTGATACTGATACATAGTATACCGGCTTTCTGGCCTTTATTCTACCCGTACCCGTGATGAGAATGTTACATCTGTACTGCAGTCGCTTCACAGCGTGTTACAATAAAACGTAGCAACTTGAAACAAATGATTATGTTTCCCAAAGAGAAAACTATTTTGTATAATATGATAGCATTTCTATAAATATGATATTAGCAAAACAAAACACCTTTTCTAGGTTTCTGGCGTCACGAACTAGTTAACACCACGTCAATAAAAGGATTATTTGCAAATCTCTGTGGGGAGGAATTCACAAATCGTTCACGTTCCTATGATCCAACGCATTAAAAAATTTAAAAAAAAAATCAAAAAAATCATGGACTCCATCCAGCCAATGTTCCTTAAAAAATATATAGTTATACCTTCAAGAGCTTCTTGAATCGGTCCACATACTTATTATATAACAGTCCTGAAGAAAATAGAGTTTGTTTCACAGCTTTGCAGCCAAGGGGGTCAGGAAATGCATTTTTAGCTAATTTGGGCGACCTTTTCATTGAAACACCCAGTCAAGTTTGAAAAACCTGATAAAAATCAGGATATGAAGATGGCAAAGAGACTTACACAGTACCTACGGTTTGATAAGATATTACCATAAACATATGTACGTATTGATTGCTGATAATTGGATATCATTTTATTGAAACACTATGTCAGTTTGAAAATCCTGATACAAATCAGAATATGATGATGGCAAAGAAACGTAGACAGTACCGGTTGATTTATTAAGACCATAAACATATGGAGTTAAGTTATTAATTGCTAATAATTGGTTACCTTTTATGGAAACACTGAGTACACTTTGAAAATCATGATGAAAATCAGAATATGAAGATGGCAAAGAGACGTAGACAGTACGGGTTAATTTAATAGGACCATAAACATCTTTAGTCTATTGAAACATACTTTATAGTTTGGAAAACCTGATACAAATCAGAATTTGAAGATTGCAAAGAGACGTAGACAGTACGAGTCTATTGGATAAGACGTTAAACATTATTGATTGCTAATATATCTTTGGTTGCCTTTTTTTAAACACCCTGTACAGTTTTAAAAACCCTGATTCAAATGGAAATATGAAGATGGCAAAGAGACTTCGACAGTACGGGCTCATTGGATAAAAATATAAACATCTATAGTTTTTGATTGATAATAATTGGTTACCTTTTTATTGATACACCCTCTTCAGTCTGGAGATTCTGTTAAAACCTGAATTTGAAGAAGGTAAAGAACCACCACAGGTTGATTTGCATACGATCACAAACATGTTTTCATGAATAATAATTGTTGGTTACCCTTTTTTGAAACACCCTGTACAGTCAGAACATCCTGCAGTTTGAACATCCTGATAAAAATCAGAATATGAAGATGGCAAAGAGAGACGTGGACGTGCAAGTTGATTGAATGTGATATGACCCTCCATTCCAGCCCATAAACTATGATTGCAATTCATTCTCTCACTTTTTGCGGCCCCATTTCGTCTTGTTTTGTCTCGTCCACCAAAATGAATTAGGAGGTGGAAGAAAGGCGAATGAATCTTGTCTAAGAAGCGCGCAGTACTTTATTTTGATTTCTCTGATTACCATTTTATGAACCTGTCGCTTGGCCGTAGAGCGAGAAATGGGTTGGAGGGAGAGGGAGTTGATGATGGGAGCACTGGTGCCTGAATATAGCAAGCATGGATATTAACGATGGGAGCAAAATCATTTGATTTGTTTTATTCGTTTGGTACGGTATTGGAATGATTGGAGTGCTATGTATAGTGTACTAACGTCACCCGAAAGGTAAATTTCATATGCCTGTGCACGAATTAAGATGCAAGGACGGACAAAAATACAACTCTAAAATCACAAGAAGTATTCCATCTGAACATGCTGAATGAATATAAGCATCGGTTTTTAGAATAGTTTTTCATCATTTATTTATCTATCTTACCATTGTTACATTGAAATAACTTGGCCTGATAATACGATATGTGTTACAAATAATGTTGTTACTTACGTTTTCTTTTCGCATGCCAAATTTTTAGTCTCCAATAATTATTATCTTTTCACCATTTTTCATAATTAAGTTTTTCATTTCATGCAATTTTGGGGGGTAATTACAGAAAAAAAGCTGGAGCCTAATTGTGTGTTAAAGGATATGAATCAATGGCACGCCTCGGCTGACGATGTGTGAATCATGTCTAGCTCTACCTCTCTGGAATAAAAGCTAATACAATGAAGCACGTTTTTGAATATTTTAATCTCTGTTCTTCCCGAGGTACTATAAAATATCATAACATGCTTTATATAATATAGGGTACGTATCAACCATTTTCTCTTAGATAACCATAGCTTCTTTGATTAATTGCCTCGGGAGTAGCTCGGAAGAAGGTTCGAGTGATATTAATATCGGCATCAAATATCATACTATCACAACATTAGCACAAAAAGGTACGCGTTGAAGGATTTTGAGTTCGTGCATGTATAGTTAAGACGGTGTTGAAGTGAGACCTAAATTACTCGGGCAAGGATGTGTGATAAAGATATTCAAGGAATTCACGTTTTGTTTTGTTAAGATGCACACCACGTTCTGTAAGCAGGTCTTAAGTCGCTCTACCATTTAAGGAGGATTTATTTGACCATCGCGTTTTATTATTGGGGAGGATTAGTTCTTTATGTGAGTTGTTCCAGTGGCCTGTCCATAACCTGACATTCTGTCACCTCTAACCCTAAACCTTAAAGGAGAATGAAACCCTAGGATTTAGTTGAATTGTATGAAACAAAAAATCAAAGAAACAGATTAAAGAAAGTTTGAGAACAATTGAAGAAATAATAAGAAAGTTATGTGCATTTGAATGTTGTGATCATTAACGCTATGGAGATCCTCCTACTGGCAACAGGCCCAAGATGTGTGATGTCACACATGAACAACTCTCCCATATGACATACAGAAAACATACCCGAAATTCTAATTTTTCCTCATTCTAATGGTAGTACAGACTCTTCACACATGATTATTTTTGTGAACTTGTAGTACATGTCCTCCCATGAAAAGAATCTCAGATCCTTTAACGGAATTGATAAAAAAAAGACAATTTGAGTGAAATATGTACAAAAGTAATGGGGAAGTTGTTCATGTATGACATCACACATCTTGGGCCCGTTGCCAATGTGAGGATCCCCATATTAGTAGTGATCACAACATTCAAGTGCTCATAACTTTCTTATTATTCATTCATTTTTTCTCAAATTTTCATTGATCAGCATCTTTGATTTTCCTGTTTTTGTACAATTTAATGAATTCCTAGGGTTTCCTTCCCCTTTAAGATTTCGTATAGGATTATGGTTAGTGTTTAGGCCTGGGGCAAAGTTTGGTGTCAGTGTTAGTGTTAGCATTAGGGTTAGCGTAATCGTTTGGGGTAAGGTGTCAAAAGTGCTTTAAGAGTCAGTTTATGGAAACACTCACATACAACGGAGATACTTTTAGGCTGAATCAAAATGTTAAAAATGCATATTGCATAAAGGGGAATATAGCTGAGAACGATGCCGAAGATATAGTGATGATGTAGAAGTGCGAATAAATGGAGAAAAGAATACATAAACAGAAAATATTGCTTTTTTTAAAGGGAGTGGCCTTCAACCGGGAAATAGCAAGATAACTGCATTTACCTATCAAGGCATTTGGTGATTTTGTTGTTATCTTATATATCGTCTGTTGGGAGCCATAAGGGCGTTATTGCATCTTATAGATGTTCCGTTGAGAGCCATAAGGGCGCTATTACTGTACAAAGTCAATGGTAATAGCGCCCTTCTGGCTCCAAACGGAACATCCTTGACCTGCAATAGCGCCCTTCTGGCTCCAAGCCGACGATATGTTGATATGTCTCCCTCCTCCTACATGTACAGGAATATACCAAGGTACATAAGGGGGCGTTTCATGAAAGGACTTATCGGACGTTTTATCCGACAAGTCCTGTTTTATCCGACAGTTATCCTTGTAACACTGCTTCTCAGCCACTCAAAATCAAGCAAAGATGTCGGATCTGACAACTTGTCAGACAAAAATGTCAATGAAATGCTCTCCTGATCAATAAGTATAATACCGCGATATTGTACCTGAATTTACCATGTGCTATCTTCATAAGATGTTGATATAGTGCTATGTGCCTGCATTTCCATACGATCTCAGACCTTTCATTTAGTGCTTCTTTGTTGTTTGTGTCACGCGATGGTGGTTTTTGTTTGTTGTTTTTGTCTCTTTTTTTTATCGTGTTTCTTAGCGCATCTGGGCTTTACATTCAACCGGGAAATACCAAGATAACTGCATTTACCTCTCAATGCATTTGGAGATTTTTCTTGTTGCTTTATTTCATATTCTGAAATATGTCCCCATCCCCCCTAAAAGAAGAAGAAGAAGAATATAAAATACCATGGTAAATCTGATCATTAAGTATGATACCACACTACTCTACTTGAATTAACATAGTGCTATCTTCATAAGATGCTGACATAGTGTTATGTGTCTGCACTTTCATACGATCTCGGACCTTTCATTGATGCTTCTTTCTTGTTGGCTATTGTGCTGGTGATGTTCTTGCTAGAGCTGTCACTGATTAGAGGAAAGAACTAATCGAATCAAAGTTCTTAACCATATGGGAAGCCTAAGTCCGGGGCCTAAGTGTTCCACCACAACTCAATTTTAAAGAACATAAAAATAATGACGCACTCAACGAGGAAATATTGAGTTTTTAAATTGCTATTATCGATTCAAGGATAAAGGGTTTCCCTTTTTGTGGTTTGATTTAGAAATTGGATTTACACCGAAAATGAAGGCTTACAGGAATGAAAAACGAAGAAAGACGGGTTTGCCGTATGACGAACTGAAAGATTGTGAAAGAAGGATTGTTATGGAATGGTAGTAAGACGTGAACCTACAATTACTCGATAAACTCAATATTCTCAATTTGCACCGAATTAGATTTGCCAACAAGTCATATTTTCTCCAAATCATTTCGTATCAACAATACGAGAACTGCATTCATTATCGGCAACTTTCTAGCGGCGTCCGCTTCCAAATCTACGCTTCAGACGAGCGATTCATGGCAAAGATCTAATTATGAGGGGTAAAATTTGTAAGATTGCCCCGACACAATTCGATTAAATGTCTAAACAGAACTTTCCTCCAGAGGAGCATGAAGAGCACCGTGTCTGCTTACAGCTTATTTTGGCACGTCAGTGCATTGCTAATAGAAGACGGGAAGCAGGGACTTGAATACTTATTGATTAGTGTGAGATGTACTTATGATACCATCTGTGGCGCTCCAAGCGTCATCATCTGCCTCATTGGCTTTTATTCTTTGGAATTAGTGGGATAACGATTGTTTCCCCGATGTGATTGGTGGTTGAATAAATTTACGTGTAGTGTCTTCGATCGCCTGCGATCAGTTGGGACCTTCTTCCAAGTCTGCTTTTTTTTTCTTCTTCGAAATGACTTGCTTGCCTGGCGTTGTTTTTCCCTTTTAACGAAGAAATTTTACATTGGTTTATATTTTTAACGATAGGCATGATTGGGGGGAATATCATCGATATAGCTTGAAATGCAGCGGTCACAACACGTCGTAGGCTACGGGGCACGTGCATGCATCGTAGCCTGCGTTGCACGCACGTTTCATGTAGCCGTCGTGGGTCAATTTCTGTGATTCCTGCGTTTCTGTATAGTAAGGGTATTGTAAAAACTTCCTTCACGTCGTACATGCAACGTGCGACGTAGAATTTTCTACGAAATCCGTCGTTGGGAGCTGCACGTAAAACGTACGGCGAGTTGTGACCACTGCATAATGTGGTTTAGAGGTTTTGCAGCTCATTGAGTTGGCCTAATACAATGGTCTCATTAGGTCGTACGTGCAGTATGCAACTCTCTCTGATGGATTTCGTAAAGAAATTGTACGTCGCACGTTATTTTGTTTAGATACACGCGGGGCAGTTAGGAGGGCCCAGGAGTTTTTAGCAATACATTTCCTACAGAAACTATGAATGGCAGAAATTGGCAACTCAAGCTACATTGCACGCACTTGACACGAAGCCTACGATCAGTTGCAACCACCGCATTATCTACCATGCTGTGGATAATAAGGTTTGGGGTTCAAATCCATACCACTACCTTAACGCTCATTGGCAAGACATTTAAGGTTATTTTGCCATGTGCTAGACTCAACTCAGGCTCGGTATCGTTTGGGAGAAATGTCACGAAAACCATACTCAGCACATTGTAGCTGGAGCCGGGGTAACATAAGCCAGGCGCTTTTGAAAAGGTACTAGTAATATAATATATCCTGCAGGAGAAGGGCACTGCGTTATACATGACAAAATGTATAGTTGTTAATTTTCGGTAATATCGTGAAATTCAAAATTCTCGAGTAATGTATCGAGACTTTTACAAAAACACCGGCTTAAAACGATCATGCAGTTACTTAAGAAATATAATGACCTAGTGCTGATAAATGGAATAATTTCATCAGAGTTGTGAAATGCAGAATGTTTCATTAAATCAGTCGGATGTAATATATTTCGACCTGTTCTTTAATCGGTTTGAACAAAACTGCAATTGACCTAATATTTTCCCTTTGAAAAAAAAAAAAAAAAAAAAAAAAAAAAAAAAAAAAAAAAAAAACAACAACAACTACACAAACACATTGACAACCCAAATTCAGAAAGCTATAGTCTAGAAGCTTTTGGTTTATAATTCGACACTAAAAAAAAGGCCATTGAGGAAAAACACAAATAAAAACTAAACAGAAATGGCTAAAACTCCAGAACATAGAATCATCTTTAAAATAATCGTACATATCAATAGCAACGGTTTCCATTTTAGAAAATATCACCGTTGCTCTCCAGTGTACTGTAGGCCGCCTACTTTGCTTACTATATTAACTTTGTCTCTTACTTTTGTCGTTTTGCTAAATTCCTAGTCCATTTATGCCCGAAGTCGTTATGTATTTTTTATTTTACATCAAATCCAATTCTAACTATATTTTCCCCCCTAATGGAATGTGTACTCATTTCGCAGAAATTTAGGTCATGATAATGGGGTTGATGTATCAAACTTGTTTTGTTTCATTGGAAATCTCAATTATTTGCCATCAGTTTTAGCCTGTCTGGTGTAATCAATTTTGAAAAAAGCCTCTTTTTTGTTTGTTCGCCTTTGTTGAAAAGAACTCGAAGAGCAAAAGGGATTTAGTAACTTTCAAAAACAAGAGCAATTATATCAATATTATTAAAATTAAATTGTTCAAACAGTAAAAAACAAACTACTGAAAGTTTCAGATCAAATGGAATTCATTTACTACCTTAAAACAGTGTAACAAACAATGCACAGCATACATCTGAACACCAGTACCCTCTGCTGATAGCTCACCAGGCCGCTAGGGACGGGTGACTATACAGCAGGAAATCATATCAATTTCTAGTGTAACTTAAGAGATAGAGGGCGCTACCATTCTACTCAAAGCGAACGCTCCCATTTACTTTTTCTGTTTTTGGACAGTTTTTCACTTATTTTCTTTATTGTGGCGAGCAACTACCCTTTCAAAAGAAATGATCAGTTTGATTGAGTACGTTCACAGTCTGAATTTTTCAGAAATAGGGATAATTATTGCAAAGGGGAAAAAAAGTCCTGTCACTTGAATCAATTCGAAGCAGCTGGTCAGAACATATTCCTGTAAATATTGCCAATTTTGAGCCCAGAACAGCTCATGCGCTTCAAAGTCTTGCTCCTCAATGACGCATAATTATTTTACACTTTAATGATCACCGGTTTTTAAAAGGTTGAATTCTCGCTTTCCATTAATGGTATATTTATTTCACTTGGTTAAAAAAAAGTCCTGTCACTTTGAACTATTATAGAGAGATTTTTTTCTCGATTGGTCAATGTTTACGCAAATCACATGCATATCGCATAGAAAATAATGCAAACGGCGCGTCTTGGCGAGATCTCTTGGTTTGGAGCATCAATCTATGTAAAATACAGTTCTGATTACAACTTCACACAATCATGTTATAGGCTTTCCAAAATGTCTTTTTCCTCCATCTGGTCTGAAGCATCTACTAATTAAAACCATGAAGAAAGTTCATAAATTTCTTTCACCTCCACGCAGTATTTGCTCCTCACCGGACGGGCGATACCATTCGAATGCAGGGAAGTCTTCTTACGCGAGTTTTTGTTATTGCAGTCAGCTGTACAGATTTCTGCGCTTCTCAGCCGTATTTCCAACGTTACTTTTGTTGCGTCTGGCCTCTTAGAATAATGGACGCGCCTTGTTTAATTACGATTCAATGCCACACATTGGTATACGTTAACTTTACATTTTACATAGAGTAGAATTGATATGGGGTGTGTGGAAAAGCACATGGTTTATATAAACCATCCAGTGTTGGTTTATAAAATTTGAGTATGAAATATTGATATCTCGAAGTAAAGCAAGCAATTAGCTTGCAATTTGAAGAGATACCAGACTGACCTAGGTTTTATAATTATGTTGGCAAAATAAGCTAATCGAATAAATGTGATTTGAATATCATTCAATGTTACTGCATCATTTTAAAGGAGGACTCCGGGCTGAAATTAAAAAGTTTTGTAAAGTAAAGTAAAATTTAACAAGCACAACACAGAAAATTTCATCAAAATCGGATGAAACATAACAAAATTATGCATTTTTTTAGGTATTGATTTTTTTTTCGTAAAACAGTTCTTGGCATTGTCATATTGTCTCATTTGAATATTTGAATATTCAAATGAGCAAAATGATGATGTCACAGTCCCCCTACTTCTTGTGTATTTTATTATATGAAATCCTATTTCCTCATTTTTTTCATATATTGCCTATACAGAAAATCTATCCCACATACTGAAATAGGTAAAAGCACTAGTGACTTGAACATTCCACAAGGATTAATCCCTGTTTTTATGTCCTTGGGAGAAATATCTTGATAATTGGTATTTCATACAATAAAATACAAAGAAAGTAGGGGACTAAGACATCATCAGTTTGCCAATTTGAAGATGGCAAAAACTGTTTCCTAAAAAATTTCAAAACCTAAGAAAATTCATAACTTTGCTATTTGTGATCCGATTTTGATGAAATTTTCAGTGTTGTCCTTTTTAGATTTTACTTTATTTTTCTAATAATGCAAATCTCCAGCCCGGAGGAGTCCTTTAAAGAGAATCTAGTGTAGTGGAAAAGGTGAACCTTTGGTGAACAAAATAATTGTGAAATTTCAATGTAATTTCAAGGTATTTAGGGAGAATTTTGTAGTACAGAGTTCCTCTGAAAAGGATTGCTCTTCAAATGCCCTCATATTGATAATATGACAAAATGCTGATAATTATTTTCGGGACCGAAAATTTGTGTGCACAAGTACATGCAGTCCTACCCATGCATTTTTTTTTAGTGCAGTGCATGTTACTCTCAGAAAATTTGGTAAATTTAGTAAATGATAAAAATCATTTTCTTGATTCCAAATCCTCACAGAAAATTCTTAGGTGTATTGTTATCAACCGTTCCGATCCCTTTGAGAAAGTTTCTTCCACAATTCAATCTCATGACCACAATACGTATTTAGCTTTAATGAACATATTCACTTTTAGAGGAATATTTGACTTTAATTTGATCCTAAAATATAGAACAGACTCACATGCTTGCCTGGAACGTTCACTTCTATAACTCCAAGTTGCTATCCATGTAATAGAATTCATATCACATGTTTGACATTTGTCTAGAATTTCCAAAAATGAGATCCCATGAGTTCAAAGAACGGATGTCCACCAACGCAAGGTTAAATAGCAAACGTTGTCAAACATGCATAATACTTATGTATTATTTTCTATAACTATGTCATACAGGTATTTCTCATAGCAATTGCACGTTATGTTTTCGTAATATGTCATGTAATTCAAAATTTGCACAATATAATTTCGTAGGTAATGAAAAAGAATCATTAATTGTCCTTGGTTTAATATCACTTTTACTAAAGTTTTATTAAGTCTTTGGTAGACGCCAACAGGATATTCAATCCTCACATGAAAATCTATATCATATATAAAAAATGACAATACGAATTTTTTTTAGAATATATATTTTTTTAATTCCTAAATGAAAGTCCTACGTTTTCTTTCCTTGCAGATAATCACCTTTTAAACAGCACGTAAAAGCTGAATAAGAAACTGTACAAACATTTACCTATCGGAAACTAGGGCTTCTGTTAACGTTGCCTCAGCTTAGTACAATGCAGGTTGTTACAATTTAACAACCAGGTTCTACATACGCAATACAAAATTATTAATAAGCATCACAGTCTATCGTTGACTATAAATAAGAAGTCGTGAATATTTGACGCAGTGTACAATTTGAATTAATGGAATCTTTGGGGGAACCATACAAATTATTGCATGGCCATTTATTATGATCATTTCCAAAGTACATATATTTCAATATTATTATTATTACCATTATTATTACTACTATTATCATTAATGATAATACTCCTGTTATCATAATTCTTCTTAGTAACATTATCACATAAAGACTCCTCTTTATTTCCCAGAAGTTATTTCTATAGTTGTGTTGATAACGGTTACCTCTAGGTATCTATCTGGTTTAGATGCGAACAGCTTGATGCAGGATTACTGTTGCTGAAACCCCAATCTGGGTTGATATTAAATTTCCAATGCACTTTTGAAGACCATAACGATACAAAAACAGGACTTCTTTTGGGTTCGCCTTTAGCTTTGCTTCTTAGCCATGGTTCACTATAGATGGCGCCAGATACATGCCTTTCTTTTTCTTATTCCTACTCAAACACAACATACATGTATATCATTCTCGTACAGATATGTCCACTGCAATACTTAGCGATTGTAAGGCCAGTAAAGGTCGACAAACAATGTAATATAAAGGCACAAATCCAGATTTATGCGACGCTCATGTTTAATAAATCCTCTTAATGTTATCCCGTTATAGACAGAATATTGTGAAGTATGCTTGGAGCGACTCTGACCATCAGTGAGTGATAATAGAATATTCATGAATCCTGTTTATAAAGATTCAGTGATCCTTACTTGAGCCATGCATAATCTGAATAGAAGAGTGTTTAGACTACAGTTGACATGTCCAGTAGAACAAGTACGACCATTCTTAATGCACACAAAAACCTTTGGATTACAAACTAAATAGGTGTATAGACCTTAATAAAGTCTGTGTGGCCACGTAATTGAGTAAGGTATGACTACCAGTTTCCCAGGGCAAACATTCTACCTTGGAAAGTAGGTGACTTTTATTGCTGGTGTTTTCCCAGTAATGGTAATTCCTTGAGTTGATAATAGAAATCTTCCTGACGAATTAAGGGATGTAGGCAATCTTATCCTTTGAACGCATATTTCACTGAAAAGGATGTATACTCCATGTGGAAAATTGTTCCTCTCGTCTTTACATGATAAGATATTGAGGTACATCATTGGCTGAATCATCGTAATAAATGAAATTTAAGATTTGATGGGGAAAAAATAAATCAAATCAAAATAAAGATATTTATGAATCATTTTGAGATTTAAGAACTAAGGAGGTTTGTTGTATGGTGGTATGAATGTTTGTAAAGAAAAATGATGGTGTGTGTGTGTGTGTGTGTGTATGTGCCTGTTTGTGGGTGTTTTTATTGTATTACAAAGTGTTAGGGATGTGTGTGTGTGTGTTCTAGAGTGGATAAGAGAATGGGTGATAGGATGTGCGTTTCGGTGATTGTGTGTATGCGTGAGTGTGCGTGAATGTGTGGGGGTGCGTAGGTGTGTGTGTGAGTGTGCTAGAGTGGATACAAAATGGATGATTCTATGTGCGTTTCGCTTGATGGTGTGTGTGCGTGAGTGTGCTGGTGTGGTTGGGTAGGTGTGTGGTGCGGTGAGTGTGCGTGTGTGGTTGGGTAGGTGTGTGTGTGTGTGTGTGTGTGTGTGTGTGTGTGTGTGTGTGTGTGTGTGTGTGTGTGTCAGGGTAAATTTCCGCTATAATGAACAAATTACGTCAAAATAAACTATGGCCTTAACAGCAAAAAAAAAAAAAATAATAAAATTGCGTACATCTAACAAACAAACATACAGAGCGTTGGTCTAACACACATGGCACATAAGTAATTATTGTTGACGTGCATACAGCGCAAGACAACAAACTTGCAAAAATTGATATTTGTGAGAGAACACAAACAAAAAGCTTTCCTATCACGTAGATAGTGCAACTTCTAAAAGTATCACAAAATAATCTAAACATCTGCAGATTCACGTACCACCTGCTTATGACGTAAATCAACATTTTCCCTTCTATTTCGGTCTTCAGTATTTTAAGTTTCGTTTCTTTTGATTCTTTAAATTTTAATATTATTAGTACCGTTTGAACAATAGTTCGTAAACAGCGACCATCGGTGAATAAATCATGTAAGTTGATCTTCTTCATGTTTCGAATAATCATACTAGTAATCATATTAATTACGTGTCTATAATCCCAAATTCCGCTTTATACCTACACAATTTGCACAAATGAAGAGGTCATTTCCAAAAGGTACTACATCCACTTTTGTTACTTCTGAGTAAAATGCATTTGTTTTCCATATTTTGTACAGGCGTCTATGGAAAAGTTAAATTTGAAAGTGCATTTTTGACAGTTGCTTTCATTCTTTTTCTTCAAAGTTGTGTTCAAAGAAAGGTACCTACCTGAATAATGGTGTCATATCAATAACTCAATCTTCCAAAGTGGATATAGCACCTTTTGGAACTGAGCTCTTCAAATACGTTTCGATATTATCAATAATAGTGGTAGTACTGATCACTATATGATATTTTGGATAACCGTGTCATGGTAGTTGCAAACGTATATACACTGTTCGTCATAAAGGTGGAATGTATATATATATTTTTATTCATTTATTTATTTATTTTTATTATTATTATTATTATTATTATTATTATTATTATTATTATTATTTTATTTTTTTATTATTATTATTATTTTTTATTTATTTATTTATTTTTTTTGGGGGGGGGGCTCGAAGCGATATCATGTTGCTCTGGCTTTCATTTCTTGAATGTCTTTGTCCGTGCTTTCACTTTCCGGGATCCTGGCTATATCTTGGACGTTCCTCAACCTTTCCCATGGATATTTCTTCCAAAAAGTTTGTCGACCCCCTAAATGGCCCTTTTTGGTCCTTTTTCTCATTTTAAGGGCCTCTTTTTGTTTACGCGACCCACCAAGGCCCCCTCAGTCCTACCCCAAGGAACCACATCTGAGGTGTAGTATTGTTATTGTTCTTTAAAATTAATCTAGTTTTATGGTTATAGGCTCAACTCCTTTGTCTAGGGGAGGGGGCAAAATTTATTTTGATTGGGGTTCAACATTGATTTTATTCTTTTTTACACCATCGAAATTTCCATCTTCCCAAAATTGTATTGTAAAATCTCAGCCAAACATTTATCAAAATAAATCATTATCTATAGTTACCATTTACAACCTTGTCATCAAGGCTAAAAAGAAAATTAGGGGAAAATGAAAATAATTGAAGGTTAAAGGTTGTTTGATATTTCTTTTGTTTCAGCATAAGATGGAATAAAATATTCCGAATTTTCACCAATCACACTTTTTACTTCAACCCCTCCCCTAGACAAGAGACCTAAGCCTGTCCCCATAAATCTAGGTTTAACTTAAAGAACAATATAAACAATACACCTCAGACGCGTTTTCTGGGGGTAGGAATGAGGGGGGCTTGATCGACCGGGAAAACAAAAAGGGGCCCCAAAATGAGAAAAAATAAAAAAAAAATGGGCATCATGGGGGTTGGCAAAGTTTTTTCGGAAAAAATCCCCGTGAAGGGTTAGGAGAATGTTCAAGATGTAGCCAGGGTCCCGAAAAGTTAAAACAGGGACACACATATTCAAGAAATTAAAGCCGGAGCAAAATTATGTTGCTAGAGCGCCCCCAAAAAATATTCCATCTTTATGACGGACAGTGTAGTTTAAGAGTAAGCACTTAAAATGCTTCTATTGTAACGGTCCATATTCGATTTTTGGGTACTTTTTTTTCCAATTGTACAAATAAAAGGTTATTTCAACGAGCGCTTATCAATGGCGCTGTCACATGTACGACGCAAGGCCACCGAAAAAAAAGTATGTCCTGGATGTACGTTACTCATTCGTCGAGCGTGCTTAGCCAACGTTGTGCATTCATTGGGTATGTTAATATGTGCTGTTTATGTAAACGCTCTATGTGCGCGTTGTCGGCAATTTCTTATAAATTTGAATGCGCTGGTCTTGTGTTGTGTGCATGTGACTGCCGCATGAGGATTTTTAAATTTGAGAAGGGAATGGAACATTTAGAAATGGAACTTCTGATAAACATAAATTTTGAAGAAAAAAAAAATAAATTAGGAAACATCGATTAAACTTTATATTTTCATTTTGTAATCCATGTTAAAAGCTGAGTGTTGACTCCCTTTGATAATATTATAACAGTTTTTTCTTAAACTGGAATAGTTATGACAAACCATAATATTTATACTCAGGATCCTTTGCTGCCTTAGGCAACATATGACCTTAAAGCACTCGGGAATGACGTTCAGAGATAAATGCTGTAACACCGTAAGAGTCAATTTGGTGGGGGGGGATGATGGGATGGGTAAAACCAAAAGGTGCTAAATCCACTTTAGATGAAAAATTGAGTTAATGATATCAGACTATTTTTCAGGTTAGTACCTGTCTTTAAACAAAAGGATTATCCCAAATTTTGAGATCAACTATGACAAAGGGCACTTTTGATATCACTTTTCCATAGACGCCTGTACAAAATTTGGTGAACGAACGCTTATTTCTCGGAAGTTACAAAAGTGGATTTAGTACCTTTTGTTTGCAAGCTCTTCAATTGATTGGTGCAATATTGTTGTCATATTTGATTCATTGCATATGAATTTAGCCCACAGCGTTTGATCTGTGATTTGCATTTATAATTTGAAAGAAGTCGAAAATGATCACAAAATTACGACTGATATTCCAAGCAGGTTGGAATATTATACCTTACAGCATATTCAGGTTGCATTTCCTTTGCCTGCAGGCGGCTTTTATTGAACGATTCAACGTATCTCTTTTGTTTTTTGTATCTTTGTGTTTTTTTCTAATTGTTCAATTTACGAAAACTTTCCGTTGATAGAAAGATTCCGGTTACCGCAACCTTCCTTCACTTTCGGTCACGCTTTGAGTTCATTGAACTGCAGAATAGAAGGCATTTAATAAAGTGATAGATTTACCAAACAAATTAATGAAATTACTAGTGATTCGAACGGATACGCAGACTTTCCTTGAGTGTAGCTGATTACTTAGTAAATTTAAAGAAATATATGGAGGAAAATATATTAAAAATGTCGTTGCAATCTGAGCTTTGCAGTATGGCATATACAGTTTGTTTCAATTATGTTAAAAGGAAAACACAGCAACAACAAAATGTTCTCTTACGTGACAAATTACACCTTTAGTTTTGAACCATGTGAATAGTTGAAATATAGCTCATCCTATGCTCTAAATCTAATATTCAAAGTTCAAACGTTCATTTATTTCTATTCTTTCGATGCGTATGTGTGCCTAATCTTTTGGATTTATTGTTGACTTTTAGTTAACACTGTTGGGTATAAACTAACCCACAACGTAATTACAGCCGTGATAAAAGTTATTTAGAAATTACACCATCGTAGTTGAACAGTTGAAATATAGCTCTTCCTATGCTCTAAATCTAATATTCAAAGTTCAAACGTTCATTTATTTCTATTCTTTCGATGCTTATGTATGCTTAATCTCTTGGATATAATGTTGACTTTTAGTTAACATTGTTGTGTATAAAAGTACCAAAACGTAATTACATGATAAAGGTTATTTATGTTCACTTTCCCTTGCGGAGTTATAGATAATACTGTAAAATCTACGGGCGATTCTTGGAAGGCCGGCAAGATTGTTTTTTGAAAATTATAGGGCAAATTCCTCAGGGAGAAGGCAGACATTGGTTTTCACCTGATGATAGTGAAACAACTTTCCCCCGTATAAGGTAGTTTATCTATTAGGATCAAAATAAACGCAAGCAGTAACTTTATGAAATTAAATCATTATGATCATTAAAGTGAAAACCAATATTTCTTTTCTCTTATCATAGGCTTTGTGAGAACTTACAAAATGAGTTTTTTAATTTTTTTATTTCATACCATCTCAAATTGAAATTTTAGAATAAGCAGGATCTTTTTCCTGCTGTTTTTTTTTTCTTTTACGGTAACCCCACTTTTTATGAATATTAATTGTCGGAGTGTTAAATTATGGTTGTATTTGCAACGTCTAATATTGCATTCTTTTTGATTGACGGAACAGTAAAGGTTGGAGAAAAAAAATAGAAGTGGAAAAATAGATCCGCCTGTTTGTATTGAAAATATTTTGAACTTTTATTCTAGCTTTATTCTAATTCCTATACCATAAAATCGTCAAATTCCAACTCTCCATCTAATTTCGAACCCTTGATCTCCTTACGATTTCTAGCTGCCTTAGGGTGTGTTCAATGTCCATTTCCAAATTTAAACGCCAACATGAATCATGATACAAAACGCAATTACAAAATACAGAACACAAACGCGATCAGCGGTCCACCGTTCAGTGTCGAAAATTTAAAGCTGATTATAACGTCCATCGTCTTTAAATTCCCCGCTTTCAAAAACAAACATCTACGTCTTTTTTCACTTGAACCTCAAGCTTCTGTGTTCAGTGTCGCATTTCATTGCATTCGCGATGCTCAAAGTCGTAAAATCTAAGCTGATCGTGATTCAAAACTCATCTTTTCGGCGTTTAAATTTTCGTCCGAATGGAGATCTGAAACACGTTTCCTTTTACAACCGGGAATGGGGACAATTACACCCACTTTGTTTCTCTTTATATTAGAGTTTTGTAACTGCATTTTGTCTCATGATTCATGTTGGCGTTTAAAATTTGAAAATCAACATTGAACAAACCCGTATTCTCTCTCATACATGGCATAGCATCGTATGCTTTGATAACATTTCGTCCAAGTAGGTTTGTGGTAACCCGGCTTAATGCAAATTTGTATTGGTGCAGTATCAGAGCCTGATTTTAACCCTGAGGCAAAACCAATGCGTAGCCTGATCTGTTTTGTTAATGAGAAAGATAGCGACTTTTTCCTAACCACTCAATTGTCTTTGTTTCTGAGCGCTTTGTCCTGGTCGGCACCACTTATTAAAACATTATCAATTTGTTTCATTGTATCATGACAGGAAATTGACAATACATATGTCATGCAATAGGTTCAGTTAGTTAATTTATGGTCAGTTAGAAGTCCTAAGACATCACAATCATTGCTAATTTGATAGTTTATTCTCCGCAATTCGTTATATGTAAACGTGGCCTTGACTAAATTAATAATGGCGCCTCGTTTAAAATGCAAATGTACTCCTTGTTCCAAAGTATTAGTTTTCTCGTAAGATAATTATTTCACAGTTTTCCATTAAATGTCAAGTGTTTAATTCATTTAAAAATGCAAATTGAATCCATGTTTCACAGTATTTCATTACCAATAATCGATACGGAATTGTTAAGGAATTCTTGAAAAGGTTAAGGAGTATTCTCTCTGTCAGATGGGGAATTCCCTTTTTGATCACATGATGCTATAATCTAACCCAAGAAATTATCACGACCACGCAAAAACCTATTTCAAACAAGTCCATTTTGTATATTATACTTTAGAGCAGTTTAATTACCCGCAGGCTGTTACAAAAATGGAAGCATGCATAATATTATACTCTGTAAAAAGCAATCCTGGTATTTAAATTCTGATATATATATATATATATATATATATATATATATGTGTGTGTGTCTGTGTGTGTGTGTGTGTGTGTGTGTGAGTGTACGACGAGATCAGCCGGAAATCGAACGGTTCCAAACCTCAGAAATTAATCACTACAAAAATTGATGTTCTTTTGAGAGTAGGAAAATTTATTACGATTTACTTTCTGTAAATTAACTTACAAGACTAATTAACATTTCACGGACGATTTAAAATTACAACATGTTAATAACAATAATAATAATAATAATGATAATAATAATAATAATAATAATAATAATAATAATAATAATAATTAACATTTATATAGCGCTTTATACATATTGTTTCAAAGCGCTTTACAAAATAAACATAAGCATAATAATTCACAATGAACATAAGAAATATGATATAAAATTGAAAATCTTATGCCTTATCTTATTTTACGAAACTACTCAATGTTTGTTTTAAAACATTTACTATATGGTATCTGTTTGAAGGGGGAAATGAGTTCTAATATGTTTTTATATTTCACCTCTTTCGCACGTGGTCAAAAATGTATGACAAATACTTAACTGGAGTCGATACTTCCATTTAGATTGGCATTTCTCAATCAGCCTATCATAACAAACGTCTGATGCATGGTGTATAATTTTTCATCATATTTACAGATATTTAGAGAGAATACATAAGTCATAAACATCTACAGCGTTAGCATAAAGCTCCAATGTTTGCGTGATCATATGGAATGGATATAAAAGTTCCATGTCCCCTAAGTATGATGAATGCATTCACAGACCTTTAAAAAAGCTGAAGCTTATTTTTAACTTACAGAGAAAAAGTAACGTTTTATGTTTATATTGTTTTTTTAATAGTTAAGAGTCTTATCTCGTAAATTATTGAATCTACGTGGGCACTTGGATAATTGTTTTTACTTCAAGCCCTCGTAGTTTCAGGTTGTGTGTTGTCGCCTGTGAAAAAAGTACTTTGATAATCGCACACATGACTGTATGAATGCAAGATTAAAATAAAAAATGTGTTGATCTGTAAATTATTGGTAAATACAGAAGTTTCATTTTTGTTCATTCTTATATTTTCATTTTTTAAAATATAAAAACACTGTTTACCTCAGTCTTTGATTGAAGCCTTATTTACAGCAGATTATGAGAATATGTATCAAATGTTATTGTATCGAAGAAAAAAAAACAAACGAAGGGACATCTATATTCAGGTCATGTATTATAAGAACTCCTATCAACGACAGATTCCTATTGGCATTCTTGGATATATATCAGATTTCATCATCTAGTACTATTTTTAATTAGATAAACTGAGCAAACAACTTCATTTTATGATTTCGTCTACCTTAAGTTCTACATGGAATCCTCAACATGATCAAGGTTGTCACTTCCGTAATACAAGAAGTCTTATGTTATCATTGTCAAAACAAGATTTATTTCTGTGGCCTACATTTTACAGGGTTCAGTGAAAAAAAAATATTAAAAAGTTAAAGGTACACTGTGATCGTTCGCCCTGTCTTGCCCGACCTTACTTTAAGAGAATTCAATCTTTTTATTCAAGTAAACTGAATAATGATAGTATTTCAATCAACTGATTAAATGGAATTTACTTTGTGGGAATTAGTTAAGGAATTATCATGTATTCAAACACCTATAGTGTGCTTACTATTAATCATTGAATTATCTTTAGGAAAGGTCGAACCGAACTTTTAGTGAAAATCTCAGTTAAAAAAAAAAGACGCGATTAAATCTACGAAAAACCTAAAAAACAATATATGTTTGTTGTAAAATATTGTGCTTCCCATGAATCATTGAATTATCTTTATAAAAGATCCTACAAGTCTTTTTGGTCTGGTCTATCATTTTAGTGACTTATGACTAAATTTTAATAAAACAAAAATTTTAATTCAACTTTATATTTTCCATTATAATTACTCGATTGTAACAATTTACCATCACTTGCAAACAGAGTAATTGAAAATTAAATTGAATTGAATCGAAACCCGCTACTATAGCGTCTGAAGATAATGTTCAATGTGTCCTGGGACTGAACTTGATTAATGTGATAAGGTAGCCTAAATTTCGCGTTTCTTCAAGTTCTTAAAGTCCCATCGGAATCCTGGCTAATGACCCACGGGACTGCCCAATCGTTTCGTCACTGATGAAGTTGCACGAATGCGTAAAAAAGTACAAACAAACAAAAATAAAACAAAACGGAGTACAATATCACAATCGAAAACTCAATATCTTTTGATCACTCAGGTGCGGTTTTGCTTATCAATTTACCAACAGAAAAAGTACTTGTAAAAGAGGGAAAATGCTCCCCTCTTTTGCCGACAAGTTTCATTATACACTTCTAGACTTTCTTTTATTACACCGCTACGTTCGATAACATTGATTGCTAGAAGTTGATAGATATCGCGGAATGCGGCATCAAAGATCTCATGCTACTGTGGTTAACATAAGAGAGGATTGTTGCAGCTCTAAATGACACTTTCGTGAAGTCATATCCAATGTTTTGTGGCGTCTCCAGTCATCAGTCATCGACCTCATGGGGTACATTTTCGACAGCAACCCTTTAAAGAGATTATGTGATTTTGTGGAGGCTTGTTAAAAATTGAGCTGTGGGGCCCTTCATGCTGTCAGTGCATGTCATAATGCTTCAAGATGAAACTCTGAAAAATTTTAATTCCATGGCTTCATTACCTGCTTCACAATAAGTAAAAAAAAATGGAAAAAAAAATAAATGCAAATGACGGGATTTTAACAGATTATTTTTCATGAATAGACGGCGGTGCTATTTTGAGTGTCTTTAGGTATCCGTATGAATTGGGGATATTCATTCATCAATATCTCCAATTTACATTTCCAGAAATACATTGATTGAAGATTGGTGTTACTTTATTTTATTATTGGTTCTAATTAAATTAATACATTTTGAGGACTTTTTGGTCCTATCAAAGCCAACGTGGTATGTTTACAAGTTTACAGACAGTTTACTTATCGAGTGTAATTATGGTCCTATCAAAGCCAACGTGGTATGTTTACAAGTTTACAGACAGTTTACTTATCGAGTGTAATCATGTTGAGTGAGGGCAATGGAAAATAATAGTGAGTAAGGGTAATGACCTTGAAAATCCATTTCTCGTCGTATGTGTGCTCAATATTATGGGTTTTTTTCCTCTGAAAAAAAAAAGAAGATGTATGAAACTTAAACGCAAAAACAAAATTTCCGGACATGTGCTTGGTTAATCTATATGCAGGTGATTGCCTGAGGTTTTACAGCGTATCGCATTACGCTAATCTCGCCTTTATCTAAAGGGCCTGTCCCACAGGAGGCGATCGTTGTGGCGACAACCTATGCATGTTAGAACCTGCCAGAATCGTGTCAGAATCGTAAGTGACTGAAGATCATATACGTATCCACGACTCTGTATACGATAGGCTACGACAACGACTTGCTTCCACGCAAACAATAGGCTAACAATAGCTGGTATCCGATAATACAATAGCCTCGACCTTCGCGCATCTCGCGGCTCGACTTCTCTTGTCACAGCTTAAAATCAACCAAAATATGAACTTGTGTTCTGTGGCGATCCTTGCGACTGACACAGGCGATCGAGTGTTTTCAACCTGATGGCGGCCTGTCGCCTTTAGGTTCGTGATAGTCCTCTCAGTCGCGCATTATAATTTGAGTCGTGATTGATTTTTGAAAATTTCAAAAATTAGAGGCGACTGTACAGTATCTGAATGGGAGGCCGATCCTGATTTTGGTGAATGTAGGTGGCGACAAAGGCCTGGAGCGGCTTAAATTTCACTGTTCGTTCGGTTCAGCGATGCGTGCAACGTACGCTGGAGCGCGGCAACCTACAACTGGCCGCCGTTCCGCTGTGCTAAACATGTTTTATCTGGCGACAATCTACGATAGCACCTTGTCGCGACAAGGGAAGACGGGCTACGGTCATTGACGTCAACCCAACTGACGCCGGCTATTGTTTAAGTTGTTGAGAAACCAGCGGCGAACAGAATTTTGCTATGTAATTGTTGGCGACCGACGCGATAATTTACGATCTTATAGGCGATTGGACCTGCGCATGGTGGCGATGGGTACTAAAAAGTAGTTCGTAGGTTGTCGCCACAACGATTGCCTTCTGTGGGCCAGGCCCTTTATGCGGCGGTCACAACTCGCCGTACCTTCGACGTGCAACTCCCTAAGATGGATTTCGTAGAAAATTCGTGCAACGGAGGTACCTTGCAGGTACAATGCTTGTACGACGTGCAGGAAATTTTTGCAATACCCTTACTACAGAAACGCAGGAATCGCAGAAGTAGACCCAAGACCTGTGCGTGAATTGTACATACAACGCAGGCTACGTCGATGGCACGTGCCCCGTAGCCTACGACGAGTTGTGACCGCCGCATTATACGTCTAACCTTAAGAAGTTTCATTTTTATATTCGATATGTTAAACATTGATTTGGAAACTGCAATACAAAAAAATGTACCCACCGAATAATGTAAATACGAACGCAATGAAGATGGTGTTATTTGGCGCATTTCTAGAAATAAATGTAACTCCATGACCTAGTGTGAAATACTGTTACCTTAAGTTGTATACGTGTTATCTCATAACTTGCTTATATCTTTTTTTTTCCCCTACAAATGTCCACCCATTTCCTCTCTCACTGTGCTCAAAAGGCAATTCCCTTTATTTATTTATTTATTTATTTATTATTTATTCGGCTCTTTGAAACACATAAGTATATTTATTTCAAAACAAATGACAAGCATAATAGTACAAAACTTCAACTTCCTATCCACTTTCCATGTATAATGTTTCTTATATCTTATCATGTCTTTTATTTAGTATTGAAGGCTCATTAAGCTACACACCAAAAAGGAATAAAGGGTCAAATATTTAACTCTCTCTACATAAATACATCAATAAATAGACATATCCCGCTTTTTAATTTCAAACAATTATGATGGCTCAAACATGGGTCTCGTTTGATCCAAAAGCTCAGTGCTCAGAAACCCATTCATAAGTAATTGATAGAAAACCATAAATTTGTTAACCAGACAATTTTGGCATATGAACCATTTCCGGGCTAAATCCTTCCAATCCATACTAGAAATCCTTTTCAATTTGTTTGTTATTGTCGTCTTCTCATCATCGTCATCGTTGATACGTCTCCTTAGTCTGGTTTTGTAAACAAGTTGAGATGTTATAGGAGGCAATTATTCGTATCCTTTCTCTGGATAAGTCAGGCACGCCTCAGGCATTAACTTTATTCCTCTATCAATTGACACTCGTGATAATTTGCTCTTAAAACCATATGCCGTTATACGCGTATGATTGCGTCACCAAATAGAGAAATAGAATTGGGAAAACATGACAACATATGCCACTCATCACTGTTAAATTGTTTTTCATCATGTGAATCAAGTGCTCATTTCTTCACAAGACAGAAAAGGGACTTTATATGTTATCATAATGTATACCGTATACTGTGTGGCCCAGAATTGAGGAGACCAATTTTCGTTACATAACGTTTTTTCATAATATTTAAAGTTACACAATTTATGCAAGATCATATAATCGTTGAACATTCATGGTAAAGTGATTTTTTTTCTAAGAAAAAATGTGTCCTGATTTCTCAGACAGTTGCTATCTTAATTTAAATGAGATTTTAAATTGAACGTATACGCTATACACGTATAAAGCCTTTATACAATGGATAAATGACGCAACCCTTTTATATAGGTCTTAATCAATCATATTTCTTGAACTTAAAGACTCCCTGTTTTCATATATTAAAATCATATGTATAAAAACAAAATGGATAATGTAAAAATATGAAAGTTGCTGAAATTTGACGAATAAAAATATCCCTAAAACCCTTTTCTGTCAAAAACCTGAAAATGGGCGCGATTTTGAAGGTGCCCTTGTAGGTTGCACTACGTTCTTAAAATTGAGCTTATAAGATACACACGTATGAAGCCTTTATACATCTAAAATAGATAAATAACGGAAGCCTTTTCTTTAGGTTTTAATCAAACAAATGTCTCAAAATTACTGCCTATCTGTTTTCATGTGTCGAAATCATATCGACAATAACAAAATGGATAATAGGTAAAAACGCAAGTCGCTGAAATTTGACGGATAAAAATCTCCCTAAATCCCTTCTCATGTCACAAAAATGAAAAAGGCGTGAATTTGAAAGTTGCCTAGCAGGTTGCCCTGCATCCTTACATGTCCTCATGCTGCAGTCACACAGACACTTACGTTGTGTTACGTCCGGTTGCGTCCAAAAATTATTGTCTTTTTTGCAGTTCCCTACGGATGCCTTCCCATCATAGTCAGCAGTGGAAACAGTGATAATTTCGTTCATCCAATAAAACATAGAAGTACATAAGAAATGATAGAAAAGAGGATGAAAGAAGGATAAAAAACAAATACGTAACTAAACGTAAGTATCGGTGTGACTGTAGCATTAAATCGAATGTATACGGACTGCACGTATGAAGCCATTATACCATGGATAAATGACGCAACCCTTTTCTATAGGTCTGAATCAATTGTATTTCTCAAACTTATTGACTACCTGTTTTCTTGTGTTAAATTCATGTTTTCAATAACAAATTGGATAATGCATAAATATCAATGTCGCTAAAATTTGACAGATAAAAATCTCCCTAAATCCTATTCCTGTCAAAAACCTGAAAAAAGGCGGGATTTTGAAGGTTGCCTTGTAGGATGGCCTGTATTGTCTAGATGCCTACTTTGACAAGGGTTGACTGTCAGGTGTTAATAACGATCAACACGAACCGTCAATTATCAAGCAACGGTAATTTAAAACAGTTAAAGGTCATGGAGGTTAGCTTATTCTTAAAAATCTTAAAGACATAGCATTTTGTTATCAATTTTTAAAATATTTTTGATAAATTTCATTGACTACATTGCCAATTGGAGATGACTTATCGTATGTTGCTAAACATGAATCGCCCACGTTCCTATAAATAATCGTTGCCTAACTGAAATGGGTGATTTGTATGATGATGCGTGTACGAGTCCATTTTAATCAACAAACAATGTGCAAAAAGAAGTTTTTCCACTATTACCCACATTCAGCTCACGTGTGATGACCTTCTACGGTGTCTCCAAAATTATACAAAATTTTGAACGCCCTTTTCTTCCCCAGAATTCGCAACTTTGACATTATAATCTTTTACCTGGGTTCTTTAACTGCGTGTTCCTTTAATCGCAAGGCGTTGGAAATATGAATGCACGGTGAAGTAGGCTATGGATCATTAACGTTCAGCCCCTTTACAAAGTGAAGAGTAGCGCAAGTAATAGTAGCCACAAGTCTTAATTTAAAAGCCTCTATAGTTCAAGTCCTCGGTGGCTCAAATTCGGAAAATTCTACGTGTTTTGCTCTTGAACACAGCCGTTCAATATCACTGGAAACGATGACCACGATCTGCCTTTAACCTTGTTTGCCCCACTTTATTGTAAAATATTGAAATGTCGGTCACTATGTTCACTGACAACATAATCTGTTTTGAAGAAAATTACATAATACTTCTACGGATATGGATATGACATTGTTAATTAGAGGATTCCACGTACAAGTGCAGGAAATGAAATAGTCAACACGTTCTGGACATTTACCCTAACTTTAAAAAAATATTGAGAATGAACACATTTCACAGAATTCAAGTCAAACTCTGGTGTTAATTAAGATCCATTCAAGCTTATGGTTTAATGATTTCTTATTACAAAGACGTTTCGAAGAAGCTCCTGCCGGAATGAACTTTTCCAAGTTAAGATGAATTAAGCACCAACTCATGTCTTTCGAATTTCATTTACACCATATGGGCTTGGTAATTATATATCTCATAAATCCATAATCCGTACGTGGAAATCTTAATTCATGACGTCACATTATTTTAATTTACCTATATCCCTGACAAAAGCAACCAACCCAATCTGATTAGTGATGCCTTTGATCTCATCTCAGTTCAAGATTAAACCAAGAGGTTAACGACCTTGAGTCAATATCCTGCAATTAACCTTTTACGTGAGTATTTGGTAAAGCCCTTAAGAGTGTTTAAAGAAAACGAGAGGAACTTACCACTTTATTATCACTCTGCAAGTTCAAACGATTGATAGAAGTTAATTCCAAGGCGGGTATTGGTGAATAAATGCTGACAATTAACCGATGGAATCAATGAGGGAGATATTTGGACCCCGGTCACACTGTCCCCAAAGAGATTACAGTGCCCTGTAACATAAAAAGGAATACAATAAATCAGAGGACGATTGTAACTCTTAGTACACGCTTTACCATTGACTTATGATCGATATAAATCGTAAGATTAATCGTATATTTATGTCACAGGGCACAGCTCGAGCAATGTCACCGTGTGTTATCATTGCGCACATGTAACACCTGCATAAATGCATACGCACGCACACACACACACACACACATACACACACACACACACACACACCCACACACACACACACACACATACACACACAACACACACACACACACACGAGTACAAAATACAACAACAAAAACCAAACAGGAGACGATCATAAATTTGAACATTCCCTTTCAATCTACCTTTTAATCTTTATTTCAGCAATGTATTGTGATATATAAAAATGGAAATAAAAGGTTTCAAGCATGGGCACATACAGTTCAGCAGTGTAAAAATACATGCTTGTCTTAAAGATTATGAACAACACCGTTCTTTCAAATGCATGATAATATGAATAAAAGCATGATTGATAATTTCATACATTTTACTTTGTATTGAAATATACAGTAGATAAAAACTTAAAGTACGCACACTTACATGTAGATACAACCAGTATCGGTGCTGTGTCGGGCATGGTGATGTGCCTGAGCTTCCATCCTTCACCCTGGACCTCAACCATTAGACATTGTTCCTATGACTTAAGAGTCAATTTATTTCATGTCTCAGAGGAGTTTGAGAGCGTTCTGAAGATCTGTGTAAACTGAACGAACCTTAATTAAGTGTACAAATTATTGCCTCGGCATACACATCTAATTGCAAGAAGGGATTTAATCTTTTTGCCAGCTGTTAGCGACGGCAAGGGACACATAGTTAGTTTCAAAAGTGACGGTAATAGCCTTTCTCTTCAGTTAATAATTGATTTTTCGAACATGACTGAATACGGTTTCCTGTTTACTTACTTGATCCTTAGCCATTGTTTGTTTAGCGTCGTTTCTACGTAGGGCAGTGAAAACATTTGACTTGTTTCCATTATCAGGTTATGCATTTCCGACTTTTTCATTTAATTTTTTTTTTAAATAAACCCCTTAGAAGAACAGCTATCTATAGCTGAAAAGAGTGTTTACACCCATGAGTTGGAATGAATAAATAAATAAATAAATAAATAAAAAATAGATATGTGGTTTATTATTCAATTTCATGGCTTAAGATTTTTTATTTTTCATTATCTATTTTTTTGTTTTAGGTTTGTGATGAGAGCAATGGCAGCCTTTTCAATGTCATACACACTTTATGTGTTTCCTTTGTTCATTTGTTAACTTATGTCATATTATTATATTTCTTGTCAGTTTCAGTCTTTGTTCAAAAACCTTTTAAAATCAACATCAACACAGGAAGTAATAAAATAGAAGTACTTTGCAACTAGTTATGATTTTTGTTTCTTATATAATTCAAACAATGGCAGCCTTTTCAATGTCATACACACTTTATGTGTTTCCTTTTCATTTGTTAACTTATGTCATATTATATATTTCTTGTCAGTTTCAGTCTTTGTTCAAAAACCTTTTAAAATCAACATCAACACAGGAAGTAATAAAATAGAAGTACTTTGCAACTAATTATGATTTTTGTTTCTTATATAATTCAAACATTGTAGCATTTGTTTGAAGTGGGCGATATCTTTTGTATAAAATTCCTCATATTGTCTCAAAATATTGGAGCCAATTACGTAAGTACGTAATTTCATTTACGGGGCGATGAGCGTCCTTGAACACCTTTCTTTATTAATGGAAAATAATTATTTAATCGTATTTTCTGATCTGTCAATAACACTTGCTTCCCAGCAAATTCTTTTTAAGTAACAATCATTCATGAAATAACTTGTTTCAATTGTATCCTCGTTAATATGAAGAGGTTGCACGTTTATCTGGGACCACGTGAGAGAGATATATACATGTATATTATATAGTTTGTTCCTAGAAAAAGGTAACCGAAGTTCAAAGGTCTGTCATTTCAAAATTGAATTGTTTATACTGGTGATTTGTTTACTAAAATATTAAGTAACTCATCAGCTGTAATTTGAGACATTGCTTACGTCCAAATTTTCACGGGTCACAGAGTAGGGTCCTTTGAATGTAAAATGAACAAAACTCACCTTTTGCAAGCTTTTGTTTGGTAGGGTACCAAACATATCTTTTGAAAGTAGTTGGTGTCATTAGGTCTTTTTCAGCAAGTTCCAATGAAATGTCATCTTCTTTGATAAAGTGGATTTCTAATTGGCAATTAGATGCGTTCTCGATTATTAGTCTCTGGAGTCTGGGTGAGGTCGCCGCAACGTCTCACGCGTCTCCAGGAAGTCACGAGAAGACCAAACAATTTACACTGCACGCACGTGCCCCGTATCCTACGTTGTGTGACTACCACATGAAGCGGGATATTCCTTTAAACTTTTAAATAAATTGAACAACACCTAAAATCCACTTTTCGTAGATCAATTTTGTAGCTATGTCTGGCAATCTTTCTATTGAATTATACCTAACACTTCATTTTGAGAGTTGTTTCACATCTAACGCTGATATCCCACTTTTTAAGTTTTTAGTTTTTACATCTTTGAAAAGGATTTTATAGCATTTGAATCCCAATAAAGCTTCATTTTTGACAAGAGTCATATTGCCATCAAGAATTTGCGGACAAAGACTAAAAGAGGATAGTGAATAAATTTGATCTTTCAGAGTGATTTACCTTTATTTTACTTTTGCGCTCATTTGTCACGTGTTGGAAACAGGCTCGATACAATTCATGTACTGATTCATATCCATTCCACAGCACGGTTCCAGGCGATAGTTCAATTCTATCTCCTTTTTCCATTTTACCTTTACGGTTTTGTTGATATCCTTCCTCAAATAATTTATATATACAATTTCGAAGACGAATAGGAACAATTGGATTAAGGCATTGAAACGTAATACCGCTTCTGAGTATGACTATTATTTCATACATATGCCTGGAAAGATTGAGAGAGATGTACTGGATACATGATATGTGCTATTGTTATGCCCTGTGGGGATGTTGTTTTAAGTGATAAAAACTGATATGTGAGATGCGCAAATCGGATTCTGAGAAGTGCATTGGTTCACCAGCAACCAGGCACCACTCAAAATCATACACCATCGCTAAGTAGCTCTGTTCCCAAGACCAGATTCTTTGTGAACCGCCATTGAAGTCAACACAATAACCAACTTACTTTGAAAACAAGGGAACGCTCTTTCATTCACGGGTAATACGTTAAGTGGTATATGGAATCTCATGTCGAAAATACTTTTAGCCCTGGACAAAATTGCACATAATATATTTATACCACCACCCCTATTATCCACCCCCTCTTTTACAGACACGTTAACGAGGAAATGTTTGAAGCGTCATTTTCTGAGAGATGTCCACTTAAGGAGGCTTTACTTTACCAACGAAATAACGATGGGTCGAGGGGTTTACATTCCAGAACCACTCACTACCACATGCCTGTACACATGCTCTGTAATGGCACTTTCAGAACACGTGCTAGTTAAAATCCACCCCTAAAGGGGAAAATCCTAATATGGGCAAAAAAATATGGTATGACGATATTTGCGAGTCATACATGTAAGCGCTGTCGTAAAAAGAGAAAACAAAAGATGAATGAGACGAACTATTTTGGGCGTCTCAGCTATTTTCAGCTCGAAAACATAATTTCTTTTAAAACTCTATTTTTATTTTTCTTTCATTAGATGATTCATGCTATGTTTTCTATGATTATAGTTAGATGTGTACGTCCCTTTACGGCTTCCAAAAGAGATACTTATAAGATCATGTGACGTCGGCTCATGTTATTTTTATGATGACAAGGTCAAGCAAGTTTAGTTAATTCATACCAAGCTTTCGCCATGTACTATACAAAATAAACGTATTATAAACCAAAAGAAAAAAATAAAAGTAAATCAGCATACTATTGATGATAATACATATTACTTACAGGGCGCTTAATCCACTTAAAATCAAATGCTCTGAGAAAACATAAACAAAACAAAAAAGAAACAAACATAAAAATAAATTTAAAAATGTATAAATCACAAAATATCTGATGATGATATATTTGTACCTTAATCTTCCTTTCCAACAATAGCAGTGTTAATCACATGACACTAATGTCGAAAAACAAAAAACAAAAACAAAACAAAACAACGTCATGGCCTACTGAACACGGGACTTGTATGTCACGTGACCCACATTGAATTATCACACACTGCGACACTATTGCTGTAGCACGATACTGATCACGTTAAGGTAAGGTTACATAATCATTTGAGTTTTATTCTGTATTGTGATAAGATTGTTTGACTTGAATGTTTTGAGATAGCTATTTACATAATCTATATGACATTGTATATTTCATATTTCGCCATTCATTATGTTCATGTACTACTTTCGCTATAATGTTGTTTGATAGCTATCTGAATTCTTGTGGTTTATGTGTTTTTTTTTTAAACAGACAATGTAAGAGGCTACAGAAGAAGGCCTGACACCAAAATTTTGGTATAAACAACTCTGAGTGGCCTACAGCTATGACCTCATTGTTTTAAAAGTATATACCGTATATACCGTATTATACACACAGTATTATGAATAATTTTATTGTCTGTAGAAATGCGTGACTCCTGTAAATGCTATAGTACGGCCGCTTGTATTCCTTTCCCCAAAGCACTGTATTACACAAAATACATGAAAAAAAAAATGAAATACCGAAATAAGGTGTTCGCAGTATATATATATATATAGAGAGAGAGAGAGAGAGAGAGAGAGAGAGAGAGAGAGAGAGAGAGAGAAAGAAAGAGAGAGAGAGAGATGAGTTATTAATATGGAAATTCTGTGTTGCTTGTTATGGCAAACCTAGTGCTCTAAAGTGACGACGGAAAGAAAGTATTCAGTATTCGCAGTTTCTCAAGACCATACATGAATAATCATCAATCTATATTGAATTTCTATGTGATGTTTTGATATGGCTAACATTCGTGAAAGCACCCTAAGGTTTATGGGTCCGCTTTTCAACTTGAATTATACATGGATACATTTTCCCCCGGGGCTATGAATTCACCACATATACACGCAAATATTTGTATCAAGCAAATGTTGAGAATAGGTAACCGGACTTTAATATGAAAGAAAGATGAGGTTTATATTTACAATTACGACATGAAAACAACGTATGTGCAATTACGCATTTAAAACTCATGTTTAAATCTGCCGTATATTTCTCTTAAATTATTGTTTAAGCTCTATCACAATCAGGCAGCAGTGTTACGCCGTAGTGTTACTTTGGATATTTATTTGAGAGGATAGTTAAAAGAATTTCATAATTTTGGTACACAATTCTAAATGTGGCAAAACGATTTGAAAGAGTAAATAGTTTCTTATAAAAAGAGCTATGTAAATTATGCGAGGGAAAGCGAACTTTATGGCAACAATACAATAATATAATAAATATTTAGATCAAGTGCGATCAAATCCAAAGGTGTAATATACCTTGTGTATTAACCAGGGACAACAATATTGGTCGACAAGATAAATGAAAGTGAAACCTTTCAGATGGATAGAAACAAATTTTCTCTACCAAGTCCTAGCGAAGTTAAAAAAAATCCTCTTCTTGAATTATTTCAATGTTAACTTACCTTTGCAAATGCCAGCAGATCTAGTTTTCCAATTTTGCTGCATTTTTTATTAAAAATATATTATTGAATGAGTCATATACAGCAGATATCTAGTATATAATACCAAACGTGCGGAGCCTTTCCATAAAAGCTCCGCGCCGTTTACATGCTTTACGTCTCGCTCTTTAATTCAAAAGCTATCACCCTCTCCCCTCTAACAAATACAATTCATTTGTACGTCTACCACTTGAACATATTATTTCAAAATATGAGTATAGACTTAATTATTTTTTTTCTTCTCTTTTACATCTGTGTTTTTTAGTGTCTTTCTTCATCACCCGGCTTTTTTTCGCGTTGTTTTTGTTTATTTATCTTTCGTTATTATATACCATATGAACTGTAATTTAGGAGTATACCATTCATATATATATAAACATTATAATATATATATATATATATATATAAATATTATTATATTATTATATGTGGTGTGTGTGTGTGTGTGTGTGTGTGTGTGTGTGTGGTGTGTGTGATTATTCTGTTGACATTAGACCAGCCTTCTTTTACTGCACCATGACATATCATTATTAACTGTAATTAAGATACATTTTCTCGGAAAGATGTCCCATTGCGAGTACTTAAAATTCTAAACAAGCTTACTGATGTTTCTTTTGTCTTGAAATAAACTTGTTCTTAAATAGTATTTTTTGTCTTTTTCTTTTAATGATAGCCAGGCAGCCCATAAGTCTCATACACCAGAGCGGCGCAATCGCACCAGCCCACATTAAAACTCTACCCGGCTCATTCCCCGTTGTCGCACCGTTGCTTGTGCAATTAGTAAACACACCGCTTACTTTTACCTGAAAGATGGAAGTGATTTTTGTTTTTTGGATAATGAGTATGGTACCTTTAATTAGTGCAGAATTAGCTTTTAAGCGCACCTGATCCCGACCCAAAAACAACCGATGGGCAGTTTTCGTTGCATATAATTAATTCTCTCACGTGAATATATCAATCATAGCCCCTCTAGTATACGTTTCGTACAGCTGCGTATATGCATATCTTTTGCAGAATCGTATTTTTCAGATATATTTTTTCTAAAAGCATTTTTTTAAATCATATACAATAAACTGGATATTATGGTATCTCATTCTATCAATATTGTCATGGATATTCAATATATGAAAGCAGACAATGTCCTAAATCGATCTATGCATATTGTAATTCATATAAAAGTGGATATTCAGCGTTAATGTTAGTAAACTGTAGTTTTGCTTTTAAAAAACAGTTAGACAAAGTTCATCAATTTGTATATGGACAATAAGTCTTATCCAAAAAAAATATAATATATCAAAAAAAGGGATCAAATCCAGGGTAAAATATCGCATTGAATATCCCCAAAACAGACACATTCAGCTACAAAAAAATATATGGCCTGCTTAGGATTGTCCTCATCAGAGTAAAGCTTCAGTCTCTCAGGGATAATAACCCTATTTCCCTTTCCTCAGGGATTTCGCATAGGTCCCTTTTATTTTGAATCTATATCAATGATTTTCACGGACCTTGCCACCAAAAAAGTTCATGCAGATAACTATGCTAAATGCTAACTTAAACAAATATTCATTTTCTATTTGCGTTGGTATTTACAATTCCATAACACAAGTATTGTATATTATAAAGGTCGTTCATTAACCAGCCAAACGTTTACCTTTAAAGCCGGTTGCCTATACCGTGTGATAAACCTGATGTTCAACAATAGCGATTTAAAATACCACATGGATAGTGCGATAATAATCGACTCCGGATTAAGAATAGATTCCATCCATCATATAAGAATCCCTGTACTCCTACTTCGTCCTATATCTGATGTTTCTCATAGAATAATTCAAAAAAACAATGAGACATGAAAAAGGCCGTTCGGACTTCAAAGGCTCATCTTAACGGATATTTCCTTAAAACAGGGATTATAAAATATTAATTTTAAGCCCGAAGCTTATTGTGAATACATATTGGATATTATAAAATATGGGGATTGAGGTTGAGTAATACTAACACATGGTATCATACAACAGTCTGTGCAGGACATTTTCGTAAAACCTCCAGAGTGTGGAAAAAAAGTGAAGAATAGAATGATAGATAATTAAATACAAACACGTATCCGAACACTCTCGAATAAAGGACAAGGTCTGTTTCAAATGCTGGCAGAAGGAGTGGGCTAATGTTGCAAAAATCATTATAACAACAGATACTTCTTTAATAACTAAGCTATTAGATTTTCTCAAACATATTTGCTTTTGGACTTGTAATAATCTTTTTGGTACATTGTATTTTATCCCATTCAATTTGTATATCAATTGATTTTTTTATTTGGCCATGAAGAGAACAAAACAATAGATCTGTAAGAGCAACTAGAGAAAATAAAGTCGACTTGATTCAACATAAAACGGATTTCGTTTATCCTTTGCAATATATATGCTCCATGATGTTAGACACAGAGTACGTAGGCGAAGGAGCATTTACAAAGTATATTGAGATACATTTAATTAATTCGGATTTCTCTAATTGCTGCAATCTGATTTATAGATGTGGATAAGTACACGCGATGTCGCATTTGGTAAAAGAATACCGAAATTAACTTTTAATCTCATCTTAAGATGTCGACATTAGCGTTCCAATCAGGTCATTTATTTCTTATCGTTGTACTGTGATAAATTTTGATAAATTTACCTCCAAGCACCACCCCCACAAACAAAAGTATAATGTCCTCACACCTTTGAGTACGGCAACTTAAAAGTAAGATAAGATTGAGTAAAAAAAAAAAAAAAAAAAAAAACGCGCCATCCATTCTTTTTGTGAATGAAAATTTGGCGACCCAACAATGCCCCGGCGAAGTAACTCCGCTCTTTAATTCGTTTAGATACAGGGCATGTAACGACTGGTAATGTCGCACGACGTATAATGACTGTGTATAATGTCACATAAAGCTTTTTTTTCAGTTTCAGACCAACCTTTGACTTCACCATCTGAACCACGTGACTGGGATTCGAACCTGGCCGATAACAATTTTTGGAGGCAATTTTTTTTACATGATGTGATCAATAATTAATATGTTGGTATTTTTTCTAAATAGGTCCGCAAACTTGATAAAATCGGACCGAGGTTCGAATCCTTCACGACTTTCGGATGATGAGGTCAAAGGATTGGTCCCAGACTGAAAAAAAGAAGAAGAATGCATGTATGTAGACATTATGCGTCGTGCGACATTATATGCGTCGTTTCAGGGCTGTGTAAGGGTTCACATTTTAGTTTTATTCGATGTTTAAGTTCAGGTTTGGTTATCATGGTATAGTGTTTAGTCTAGGACTGAAGTTAGGCCTACCCTTTCGATTAGTGTAAGGGCTTGACGCAAAAACAAGTTTTTGTCGAAGAGAAAAATCATAGAACCTAAATTCAGCCACTCGAAGTCATTAAAATTATAACTCTGACAAATTGAATTTTCCACTCTTTCACATTAACGATTGTGGTGACCATTGAGACAACGATTACGCAAAAAGTAATGAATAATTAAATAAAAAAAAACATTCCATTCTGCTTAAAACTTTATAGGACAATGGAAGAGCCGAATGCAGAGGCATTATATAAGTCAGGAAACCAAAAGAAAAATAGACATAAACAAACAATACACACACTACACACACACACACACACACACACACATCACACACACCCTCACACACACACACACACACACACACACACACACACACACACACACAACACACAATATATATATATATATATATAAATATATATATATATATATATATATAATATATATATATATATAGATATATATACAAAACCGCTGGTGTCAGCATGCTTTCTGGGTAAACTTGATAACAACTGGACGAGCCACGTGCAAAAGCTTTTTCCGAAAAACGTAACCAAATGGTCTCAAGAGTAACTCATCATTTTGACTGGAGGGGATTTAAATTAATCCATGCTTAAAGGTTCATTGCTCTATATATGCTTTTGTAACCTCATCGATCATGGACGACCTTTAATACCGATTGATATACCGCTTTCACAATTCTTTAAAAAATTTCATGCTGTATCTTGATTGATAAATATGCGAATTAATTACACACGTGGAATCATGAGTTTAAGACCATGATTTACTGTCTTCCTTTCTCAATTTCGAAATTATCGTTGAATGTTTGTGAAATTGGCTTATACATGTACATCATTCTTATTTGATTTCTGCTTTCTCTGATCGCGCGCCATCGCAACATTATATTACAGAAATAGAGATGGGTACCGCTCATTCAAAGATTTCGGAAGGCGCTGAACAAGCTACCCTCATGTGCTTGTATATGTAGTTGAATATTTTCAATGAATTGTATTCGTTCTTACATTGTTGTGAATAATGGTACCTTAGGTATTTGTCGCATTATTATTATAAGATCGGCATTCAAGAAGATATAATTTCAATCATTTTATCATAATTTTACTTGTGTCGAAATTACAATATGATACATTTACTATAAACACGAGCGTACTGATGGTGGTGTGCGTGTGTGTGGTGTATGTGTGCGTGTGTGCGTATCTGTTGAGGCTCAAGGTGTAGCCCCCAATATCTATCGTTTCCAATTTGATTGGCTATTTAGAAGTCCATAATTAGAACCCCCTTAAAAAAAAAAAAAAAAAATAAAAATATCTCGCACTACCACCTCGAAAAATAAATTAATAAGAAATACGAATAATAATATTAGTATGGTATTAGGTATACTGGATAAGAAAATTAATCATGTCTTATGCCACTCTCTTTTAAACAATATCTTTATCAATGCTTGAAATATGAGTTGATTTTAGGGGGTGTATACCATATTATTATAGTTATATATAAATGGTAATTATGATACCATCCTCTCTCGTTATATCACTGGGGTATTTACGCAAGTCGAAGTTTGGGATGATAAAGATATGTTTTAAATGAGTGTGAGGCATATTAATGATGAGGATTAAGAGTATAGTATACCATAGAAATGAAAATAGTAACGGTATTTAAATAGATACTTTTCTGAAAATTTTCTAGAGAGTTGGGTAGGGTTTGTGGGGTTGTCAAGCAGTAGATTACAATATGTTAACCTGGCATGACATGTTTATTTTGCTCGTGTGCATAAAATTCATTCACAATGTTTTAAAATGTGTTAATAGTGAAAAATAATGGATGGACGTCGATGTTTCCTTTGGAGAATTTCTTCTGACAGGGCAATCTTAGCGACGACTCGGTATTATCGATTACGAGCCGTTAGAGAGCGTTTTGCAGGAGACAACCGGGGCTGGTATGTAATCGGCGACGATGTAAATTTATCTTGCTAGAACCCTGATGGGCTCTAAACACCATTTCAAGCGGGCGTCTCGAATTCAATTCCCCGTCGAAATCTTGCCCGCAATCTTCTTTCACTATCGCATGGCCTCTTTTTTGAGTAATTTCAGATGATATGACATGGTTTCTTGTTCTCTGGACCGCCGGTTGTTAGAGAAGGAAGGCGCTGCTGCAACAGTCATGGCAGTCATGAACACGATCTGCTGTTCATTTGTAATTTGCTGTTGGAAGATACCGTAACGATTTTTCAGACGTCATCATACGGTTGGTTTGGAGGGATGAGATCGCACCTGATGCAGCGGGAGATAAATTGAAAGGAATGAGGAGAGAGTTGGTTAGGAGCAGAGATGAGATTGATGAAAATAGAAATCTCCGGAGAATTAAACAGAATAACAGGAAATGAAAAGTTACGGCTGTTTCGAATGATTGCAGTATTTCTGGATTTGAAAAATGATAGGTATATGAAAATATTTTAATGTGAAGAAAATGAAAAAAATCTATCATTTTCCAGTAGAAGCTTACAGTCATCACACAATTAAAAAGGAAACGGGGCATTGACACGAAATTGTAAAAGTAAATTGAATAATGATGGCTCCTTTATTTTCTATTTCGAGTAAGAAAGAAATTGACATCGTTTCTTTTCATGTTTTAATAATTCACTCACCATTTAGGAAGTCTTTTAGTTCATCAGTTTTGACAAGTCCATTAAACGTATCCTCGATTATCATTACCACTCTTAGATGACTTTTGCCAGGACCCAGATATTACACATGAGCTCAAACTCCATAAATGACGTACATTTAAAATCTGCGACAATTGACATGATTCCTACTGCTGGTGTATGACATAAAATCTATTTCTTTTGTTTTTTTATTGTATAATATAAAAATAAATGTTTAGTTACCTCTGTCAATGGATTATAAAATCATTAATGAAAATAGACACGGCTAGTATTGTAGGAAAGCTAAATCCCAGATAATAATTAACGACTGTGTTTTGCTGTTACTTAAAATATATCTTTTTTTTTGCGGCGCATATTGTCGTCTTTGCTATACAAAATGATGGATTAAAGAGTATTACTAGAATTTGTCGAACGCACATCTTGTGAAAACGTGAATAAATGAATGCAAGGATAAAGAAACAACTATTAATGATAGTTATATAGGGATCGTCTATTATTGAAAACCAAAACCCGTCATGTTCCAATCTGATTAAGTGGTATTGCTCGCCAAGTTTCAATTAAATTAAAATATATGTTTAATGATTGAATACTCTCCAATTATTAATCTAGAGTTAAGAGCTATATAGGGTTGTTTTGGTATTAATTCGTATAATATAGGATAATTGAAGACGATAAGGATTTAAATTTCATTTCTATCTTCCTAAGATCTTGTTGAGGATATTTTGTGATTACTTTTTTTTTATTACATGTTCTGTTTTGTGTGTGTGTTTGGTGATGAAGTCTTGAATCTAGAATTTGTTATCATTTTTAAGAAATGTAATATATTTTTCATATAATGCTAAAAATATGTCCAGTGAATTAATTTAGTATCAGCACATGCTTCTTTTCCTGTAAAAAGTGGATTCTGTTTAGTAACTTTATTAACTGATGCACGACTTCCTTCCTAAAAACATGAAAAGTGCATGGCCAATTTAAAAGAGAAAGCGAAAAAGTAAAATGGAAAAAAACAACTTCAATCAAACTGCGCTTTCAACAAGTGAACTTGAACAAAGGTGGATATGTAATTTGAGTTAACCACACACACACACACACACACACACACACACACACACACACACACACACACACACACACACACACACACACACACCACATATATATATATATATATATATATATATATATATATATATATATAAACAAATGTATGTCCAGTATTTTGAATTTGCATTTTCGCCAATTTATTAGATTTTATTGGCGAAAATACATTACTGGACTACATTTTGTTTTTTGTTTTTTGTTTGATGATCACCTGCCAATACGTGAAACTCTATGATATATATATATATATATATGTACAGGTACATAATTATATAAAAGCAATCAAGCAACAAAAAGACAAACCATAGACAATTATATAAATACATATCCTGGGAACTTGAATTTTTGCATAGACAAAACTCTCTAGTGTTTTTTCAAGGTTAGTAAGATATATCTACTAAATGTAACATGTTACTATAATAGTAAAAGTTGGTATTATTTATAAAAAAATGCCCTCGAGGTATTGACTCTCATCGTTAAAACTATTTCACATTATTAGGATACCCTTCCAGTTTCTTTGAATATCCGTCCGGCAAAAGCGCTTTGAGTACAGTGAGTTCTGAGAAAGACGTGGAAAGTTTTCGGGGATGGAAAACAATTTCAGGTGAAAAATTGTCATTAAATGTGTATTCTAGGCCTATCCCTATTTATACGACAATGATGTGTGTGTTAAAACATTTACCTCTCCAGGAGAAATTCGGCATTATTTTAATGGGATGTAAATTACAGAAATGATGTTGCGTCGATCATGTTAATGTAAAAAGGAAGTGAATTGGTTGAAGTTGATATTTCCACCCCTTGCTTTATTTTAGGATTCACAACCATTCGTATGGACTGCGAAGTGTTTTTGAAAGGGGGACATAACATAGAAGAACATCTTTTGAATGCCGTTTTGTTCGTTTTTACATCTTAGGAGAAGTGGAGAGGGGCCTGGGTAGCGCTTGTTTGTGCCAAATAATTGATGTCCCGCGGCATGCGTAGGGGCTGCTGCTTACTTTGCTAATTCTCTTTTGAAATGGTTTTACAAGATTTAGGCATATTTGTTCCTGTGTATCTTTAAAAATCATATCAATTCTAGTTGTAAACTTAAGAGGAAGAGGGCGCTATCACTCTACGCAAAGCGAACGCTGCCATAGACATTTTGTATTTTGCACAGTTTTTTCACTTTGTTTTCTTGATTATGGCGAGCAACTACCTTTTCAAAGAAATGATCAACTTGAATAAATACGCTAAGAGTCTGATTTTTCAAAAATAGGAATAACTTATTGCAAAGGGAAAAAAAGTCCTGTCACTTGTGTCAATTCGAAATCCTAGTCAGATCAAATTCCTGTACAATATGGCCAATTTTCTCTCAAAATAGCTCATACGCCACATAATCATCTTCCTGGATAACGCATAATTATATTACAGCTTAATGATCAAGCAGTTTTTAAAAGCTTGAATTCTCAGCTTTCCAAATATGGTACATTCTTTTCGATTGGTTAAGAAAAAGTCCTGTCACTTTGAACATTATCACAATAGAATCTTTACTCGATGGGTCGATATTTCCGCATATCACATGCATATCGCATGTGGACGGCGTCTTCGCAAGAAGGTGACAAGATCACCAGTTATATCAATAATCGTTTGGAACATCAATCTATGTGAAATAAAGATTCTGATTACAACTTCATCACAATAATGTTATAAGCTTGCCCAAATGTGTATTTCCTCCATCTGGTCTGGAAAATCTATTAACTAACAACATGATAAAAGTTCATCAATTTCTTCATCTCCACGTACGAGTAGATTGCTGAACCGAACGGACAATACCATTCCAGCTGCAGGGAAGTCTTTTTTCGAGTTTTTGTGAGCTAATTTATTTATGCAGCCAGCTGTATAGATTTCTGCGCTTCTCAGCCGTATTTCCAACGTCACTTCGTTGCGTCTGGCCAGTTAGATAATGGACGTGCCTTGTTTAATTACGATTTAATGCCGCACATTGGTATACGTTAACTTTACATTTTACATAGAGTAGAATTGATATAGACAAACAAGTAAACACCCCCCCCAAAAAAAAAACAACAACAACAACAACAACAACAACAACAACAACAACAAACAAACAAACAAAAACAATGAAAAAAAACTAACTAACCAAAAAAAAAACACTTAAAATGAAATAACAACAACAAAGAGAAACGTGAACTACTGCGCGCCGGAAGGTCATATGATGATCGTTCGATCGTATGACTTTATTCAGTGACTGTGGGCTACCATCACGTACTGCAGCACCGCGAGACCAAAAAACCTGTGCTCTGTAGCATAAACGAGATGCGGTCAATCTTACAATCGCTTGTAACTTTTAGTACATGGTTTACCATTGACTTACGATCGATATCAATCGTAAGATTGATCGTATCTTTTATGTTACAGGGCACTGATCTTCAAACAGGTTGGTATTCTTTGCATTGTGCATTTCGAGCAGAATGTATTTGTTAGTTAACATATTTATGTTATTAACGTGTAATACAAGCTCACTACTTTGCATAATTAATGTATACACGTAATGCAGATTTGGGTAAAGGTCAAACATGAATGAAAACAGTTTAAAATGAAAGAAACTCATTTCAATTTGTCTACATTATGTTGATTTACGGTTTACGTTAAAGTAGGTCCTTTGCGCGCCTTCAGTGCAACATTACCACATAAACCTTTAAATACATAACCCACAAGCCGCAGATTTTCAAATTCGTCAAAGTGAAAAAGATCTGATTTTGCGCCGAAGAGGATGGGCACAGCCGTCTGACAAGTTGCCTCAGGATAAATGATGGCGCTTGTGAAATAGATCGTTTCTGATATAACATTAACAGATTAAGGTTTTGTGTACGGTCTTCCGGAATAACAGATTATATGATGTTTGTCATTTGGTTTCAGATGGATGTATTATTGGGGTAATAAGTCACTTCTCATTATCGACGAGCGATTTAAACAATCTATCACGTCTTGTCCATGATTCTGGGACTGCAGCGCTATGCTCCTTCGGGCGTCCATGCATTTATTTGTCTGGCATGTTTAAGATTTCGTAAATTACACTGAAAAACCGTTGGTGCTAACATGGTCAACGTCACTGGTGTTTGTAAAGGACACCACCACCATGAGAGTTGCCCTCACTTTGGGTGTTAATTTAACACCAACTGAATATCCTTGTGTATCCTTCAGTCGTACGCAGGGGTGGGGCGGGGGTGCATGGCATTGTTTACGAGGACACAAGAGTAAGGTTTTCCCACACGAAACGCAAGGGATAGTGGTAGTTTTCAGCCATTTGGCGCAGGTTGTGCAACTACTTGCACAAAACACGAACAATCGGTTGTGACATTGGCCTAAATTTGTTTGAGCAACACCCACCTCCTGTCTGGTTTGATACCGATTTTTTGGGGAAAAGATATATTTTAATGGGCTCGTTTCGGGGGATAAAATTCCGAAAAATAAAGGTCCTTTGGCATTTTTTTTTAATTTTTATTATCCCCTGATTATTATCATAAGCATCATTACTCTACTATTTTTATTTGAAAGAGAAGATATACGTCAGGAGATAAATTAGATAATCCAAGATTAGGCAAATGACAAACAAGCGGCAAAGTCCTTTCTATGTTGACTTTATCAAATCTCCAAATTTATGCGAGGAGTATCAATGTATCATACTGTTCTTTTGTTCCTGATTTCTAATTATCTGATAAAAGGTCATGAGCGCAGTACATTAAAATCTGCAATGACTTCACACTTAAATCCAGATTCAGGCCATTTTTAAACTGGTTTATCCTCTTGCGAATATTACATACACGGGCCTTGTAACCCATTTATTTTTTCAACAAAATCTCGAAATAAGTGCATATTCATAACACGCCTGCAGGCCTTTCCTTATAAGGTCGCCATTTTGAAAATAGATTTTGCTGACATTTAGACCACGGAGGTGGAGATTTTAAGCTAAATCTGTTGACACATCACTGTCGAGAAAACAAACCATTAATCACGATAGTATTGTCATTTGAATCCCACATTCATTATAATATGACATTTCACATGCAACAAATAAGAAAGCATACCGTACTCTGAAGACGAAATTAATTCGCACATCAACGTAGGGGTGTCCATTATTTTATGACATGATGCGCGGAATGATCGAAGTATTCATTATTCTAAAAGTTTCTCCGCATCTCCACCTTAAGCTACACTATAATTGCCCAAGGAGGGCATCTTAATTTAGCTTCCTCAAAAGGCTACAGTGCGGGTGAAGAGGTTATTCCACCCATTGTCATCTCATAATATTTTATCCCTTTGACTAGATCTCTCACCTTTTTCCAGTTGGGAATGAAAATAAAATGGATAAGAGAAGAAGGTGTCAAAAAAGCCTAAGAGCACTCTCCATTATGTGTAATGGAAATTGCGTGATTCACAAAATATGTGAGATCGTTGTTGCCCGACCCTGGCATTATCTTGGGCAGGCATTGCTTACATTTTCACGATTTTTTATCATTCTGTTATTTCCTGCGAAAAAAAATATCTTCCCTTCAGAGGAAATGGAATCGCCCCGGGCAGGTCAATAACCTCGTCAAACTTTTTCCCCTTTCCAAATTGATTGAGAAGTGATAAAGGCATCACAAAAAACAGAGAAAAGGTAATAATGATAATAATAATATAAAAATTACCCTTGACATTGTTTCATGTGTTTCCCTGACCTCACCTCACCTATATGCTTTTCAATTAATATTGTTTCCAAACATTTTGAAGAAAAAAGAACAAAATGTTTTAACCTCAACACCATTTTGAGAAAAAACGTAACTAAATTAATAGAAATTCCGATGTTTGTTGTCGTATATCCTATTTAAATTCTTGTAACGCAAATTTTGCTTTCGTAAAAATAATAAATGAAAAAACTTTTTAATTTTACTTATACCTATATAAAGCCGGATAATATTACTAGAACTATTTAACCTAATGAAACTCGCTACATTCTTTTTTTAATTGCAATTATAACTAACCTTCACTGGAAGCAGGTTAAACTGATACCAACATATACAAATTCAAATAGGTTGTTACCATGTGTTTCGAC
>CALNVZ010000674.1:2805808-2818142 GCA_940671915.1 Paracentrotus lividus | reverse complement strand
CCTGGCGTATTAATAAGGATTCTATCTTCTGTTTAGGAAGAAAAGAAGAAGAAGAAGAAGAAGAAGAAGAAGAAGAAGATGAGCAACAACAACAAGAACAAGAAAATGAAGAAGAACAAAACAAGAAAAAGAAGATAATAAAGAGAAGAAGAAGAAAGAAAGAAGAAGAACAAGACGAAGAAGACAAGAAGAAAAAAGAACAAGAACAAGAAGAAGAAGAAAAAGAAGAAGTCGGAAAAGAGCATCTTCTGTCTGGCTAACCATATCCGCCTACTACCATTCCAATGACACCAGAGGGGACACTTTATGGCATTTCAAGTAGCATCGAGGGAGTTTAATGCTGATTCAATTGACTGAAAAACCATAAACGTAATCTTTCTTCTCTCCAGGGTAGCCACATTCTTAGATTAAAGCGATTAATATTGCTTCAATCTGTTACATTTATGATGACACCATCTACGGTGGCTGTCAATAATAAATGTGGGAGGAAATATTGTCATGTTGACCGCATTTTTGTTCCTTAGATCAGAGTAAAAACATTGATTAGAGAAAGAAACATAAATTATAATGAAAATTTTTAGGAAATGGGACACGACATTTGATCTGATGATAATCATCGCGAAAATTACAATTTTTAAGAGTATATAGCCCATGAATCTATATACACTCTGTACATTATTATAATGATGTTAAACTGCATTTCTGTTTGTACATTTTTTTTTTAAATGATTATTTATGTATATTTATGTTATATTCAATATGTATGTTTTTTATATCACGGACTTGCTTAAAAGCAGTCTTGTTTGGCTGATGTGAATTTTCCGTGAAAAAAAAAAATCAATTCAATTCAATAATGACGGTTTCGAAGCTCAGAATGGTTTGTGAAGTGAATGCAGTTTAGGGAAAACTGTATCTCCTTTAATTTATTAAAAAATTTTCGGGACTAAAATTATGATGGAAATGTGAACACAACCTAGAATTAATTGAATCCGCTAATAATTTCATGAACACCGGTTGTGCATAATCTACGTTAGATGTGTAGTTATTTTCGAACCATGGAAAGTTAAATCAATGGCTTGCTGCAAGATAATCAGCAATCTATTGGATTTTTTTTCGGGAACTATAAGGCTTCAATTACGTGTTAATACATAACTGTTTATAACTCTTTCAGCATCCTGTAACAATGCATAAAATACGCCCACCCCGTTCCTGCGAATCCAAACATCTCAGAGACAAAATAATACAGGAGCACTAAATAGACGACACAAGAAAAAAAATTCATCGTAGAATTTAGCCTTATTTATGAATGAGCTGATTCGCAATTATATAAATATATGATTTAATTGGATGCAACGGCAATGTAATTTAAGTGAAAGTGGCCGCATAATAGGAGCACTCCCTTTCAATTTTAAAACTACTAAAAACGAAGCCACTTTGAATCGATATAGATATACAGTCTGTGGCAAAACAAAATGGTACAGTATGGGGGAAATGAATTAGGTATGAAATCTTTTCAAAATATGGTATCAGATTAAAGCCAATATATTTTTCTTGCTAATACAGTTTGTTTCAAATAATTTGCTTTTGTAGAACAAAAGTTATGCTAAACAAAAGTTATGCTAATTTTTGTGTAAAGACAAGAAATTTAACTGTGCTCAAACCTATTGTTCTTTTAAGTCAATTTCGGCGGCTTACACAAAGGCATGGCAAGGCGTGGGCAAATGGATTTTTAATTATTGTAGAAAAATAATCATATCTCAAGATCTACTGCATCAAATGAGATGAAGAAAAAAAAATTGCAGATGAAAGCTCATTTTCCCTGCTTTATGGAAATACCAAGCATTACCAAGTGGTTACTAATCTTCATACAATAAAAAAAATGCTTCCCAACAGTACCATTTTATTTGACACAGACTGTATTTTGTCATTTATAGTAGGGGAGACCGGGGACAATTGTAACACTTTTTTCCAAATTTGACTTATCAACTTTATTATAACTAAATACTTGCTTAAAACCAAGTAAAACGAAATTTGGATATCTTAGCTCGACATACGAATAGGTTTGGGTTAAGTATAACTATTTATTTTGAAGCCATTATCATTTCAAAACACGAGGTCGAGTGTTACAATTGCCCCTAAACCAGGGGCAATTGTAACACGCTATGGGGGCAATTGTAATACATTAAATTGTAACATTTTGCTTTTCTTTATCAAAGCATTGCACTTGACAGATCCAAGATTCAAACAACATTAACCACATAAGCTAATTATTATAAAACATGACAATTCTTGACTCAAGTTACATTATAGTTTACACTTGTTATAAACCCCTCCCGAAAAGTTTCGCAAATGGACTTTGGGCTATGATAACTTTTCAGGTACGCTTTAGTTATTCCTGATATTCATACCATTGGAAAGATAATTTATTCCCTTTTTATTGAATATCCTATTTGTAATGATTTTTGTCCATGCTTCAATGCACAGAATAAGTCAGATATGGAGAGTGGCATATAAAAGTGCAAATGTTGCAAAATGCATTTATCAAAGTGGAGTTCTGCCAACTAACCGAATTTAGGCCTGATAACTTTTGGGGTTTTGCTAATTTTTTATTGAATTTTATACCATTGTTCAAGTAAATTCAATTGCTCTTTTAATGACACCCTAATTGTAACGAGAGTGTTATTCTTGCATGGCACGGAACCTGAATGTTGGGACAAGTCATGAAGTTATACTGATTGGGCAAAATTGAATGCCTATTGTCAGTATTAATGTCTGGTTGCAGCAATAACATGCATTTCGCGATTTTTTTCAACTTTTTACTTTGCATTATATTCATGAGTTATGTGCATTCAAACATGATGTTACTATTGGCAAATAGGGCATCAATAAAAAGAAGAATAAATGAAGCTTTTTAAATGCTATGAAAATTGATAATGATTAAAAACCCTCATTAAAATGTATCAAGGTTAAAAGTAAGTGTTACGATTTAAACTGAAAATTATCTTTCGCTTTGCCATGTATTTCAGGTGGCAATTCAGGGTTTCTGTGGACCCAGGCATGACATCACCATGACAAATATGGTAACATCAAAGAGGAATAAATTAACTGACAATGGTATAGAATTCATAAATTAGAAGAATATCCCAAAGTTATCAGGACTAAAGTCAAGTTGCGGAAACTTCAATGTGATCAATAAAAGTGCATTTACAACATTTGACTTTGGTACTTTTTCTCCATATTTGATATTCTGTGCATTTGAAGCAATGACACATAATTAAATGGGATATCAATAAAAAGGGGAATAAATTATATTTCCAAATGGTATGAATATCAAGGAATAACTAAAGCGTACCTGAAAAGTTATTATGCCGTCCACTTGCGAAACTTTTTTGGGAGGGGTTTATACATGGCATGGGATATTGCAGAAGTTTACGTGCTCTGTTACGGGCGAATTGACAGCGCGCTGAATTGTCCGCCTAGGTACGGGGCAAAGTAATTTCTAAACGCATTGTAACTATTGCCAGCTGTGGCAGGCGACATAATTTGGAAGAGATTTTTTTTCCTATCTCAGCTGAGGTATAAATCGTTGAAAAACGTTAGGCAAATATGGCCTAAGGACATAATTTCTAATGTATAAAAATGAAGCCGTAGCTCTCATATTGTCCAGAAAGGAACAATGGGTAATGTGAATATTACTTTCGCTACTCAAAAACGATTTTTTCTGCTGTAGAAAGTTCCAAAACGTTAATCATGCTAATACTCAAGACAGCATGTGGAAGCGATAAAATGCGCTGCTCTGTACAAATTTCAAGTTTGTAGCGTGTCTGCTGGGGATGGGAGCCCCTGTTACAATTGCCCCGTGTTTCAATTGTCCCCGGTCCTCCCTACCTCCCTCGCATGCGGTAACAGAAACGACTATTTCTCTAAATAAGTAGACAATCAAGGAATAACAGTTTTCCGTGCCTTGACAATAATAATTAAGGGTCAATCCTATTATTTTTTTTCCTTTTATTTGTCTTTAACAATGCGAACAGCTAAATAAACGTGTCTCATTCAATCAGTAGTTAGGCACTTACGAAGTACACAGTGAATAATGGTATGTTCGTCATGCATACATATTCATTTACAATAATGAGGCTCAATTTAGAAAATAAGTAAAACTTACCTTTTATTTTTACTCTTGCCTGTGTATTTTACACAAAGAGAATACAATACAACTGCAAACCGTGACCTATATATGTATTATTTTATCATTTAGAACGTAGCAGCAACTATTAAGGAACAATGGTCAGTAATATACGTGCCTCAATAATATTGGCCCACAAGGTATCTATCAGAACTCATTACGGTTTATAGGCCCCAACAGAAACTTACGATCCTCTCAAAATGTCTTCTGTTGTCCCCAAAGTTTGTAACGCAAAACATATGGCTCAAGATCCTTTCAAGTAGCTAAGTGCTAACTTGTGATAATCTTCCACATGAGTCAAACTTCTGACACATAAAACAAAGTTCATTGAGTAAATTGAAAACTTTCTTATTTCAATCCTACTTTTGATCATGTATTAGACAGGGGGCCGCAGGAGCGTTTTGAAAGTGGAAGGGGCTGAAGCCGAAAGTGGGGGGGGGCTGAAGGCTAAAAATAACAAATGTATGGTCATTTTTGCGTTTTTGTAGCACGTTGGCTGAAAAAGTGGGGGGAGGGGCTGCAGCCCCCCCCCAAGCCCCCGGCTCCGCGCCCTGTTAGATTTGTACTGAATTCTCAATTCTATGTTTATTTTTGTATTTTCATTCTATTTTTAATATTCTTAGAGCATAGGCCTTAGATGTATAGTGATATGCGCTAAATATAAAGTGGTATATTATTATTATTTTTATTATTATTAATAACTATTTCTTCCTTTCACCGGATGATTTTCATGAAAGGCTACTTGAAAAAGAATAAATAATCACACTCAATAAAAGAATATATATTTAAAAAAATTTAATTTGGAATATTTAGGTCGTAGTAAAAATAAGTTTCGCAATTTATATTTACCGGTACAATTATGAGTATAAAAAAGCCGCATTTTTTCAAAAACACAACGAAGTGCTGCAACATTTTTTTTTTAAAGGTGGTGGTGCTGTAAAACGAAAGCACAAACAAAACGAACACAAATCACAATTAACACACTCCAATTCATTCTCTGAAATTATTCATCAGCAGAAAATCTGCATTAACTTGGCATAGAGGTTTAACATTTTTTTAGGCGGTGCTTCATAAATTACCCAAGACACGTGGGCTATAGGTATATTCAATTTCTAAACTGACGAAAGAATACAAACTTGTAGAAAAATACAACCATTTAAAAAAAGTAAAATGTTTCGGGTAACTAGTCATCTTCATGAATGAAAACTACTTACAAAGTTGACCATATATAACAGTGTATATATAGGACTGAAAGGAAATGTAAAATATCGTTAATAAAATACAAGGACCAGCTGTTCAATAACCGAAGTAGACTAGTATATCAGAAGGTTGATATTGTAATTGTGTAATTTTACTTAATTGGGGCTAATTGGGCTTGTTCCATTAGATGTAGTGCCCCTGCTTCTTTTATTTCAAAATTAGTGTTTGCATAGTCACACCCTATAGCAATTTGAAAATATCATTAGATTAAAAAAAAAACGTATCATACAACTTGATTTTGACTTTGTTTTAATAATGCGATTTACCGGGGGAATTTGTTTTTAAAAGTGTGTACTTTGACTCCTTAAAAGTATAATATGTCGTTCTGTTTTTAAATCACAATCTCCTTAGTCTTTTGACAGATAATAAGTACTGTTTGAACTATCTTCAATAATGAAAAACAAATGGTAAATGTGAATTTTTATGACGAAGTGAATATCGTGCAGGTGGAGTTCGCTTCGTTAATAAGTCAATGAAGTTAATGCATACGTATATTTAGAAAATAATCCGTTGACCAATATGAAAACTTAAATGTATGGCGGTGACGTAGGGATCATGTAAATGGTAAATCACGCCCCAGTAATTCTGTACTATGACAAGAGATATAGAAATACGTGGTAATATTCAGTCATTAGAGTAAATGACTATATAACGGAAATGCATGACTTGCATAGGCATCTCAATTTTAAGAGGGTGGAGAAAGAACACCAAAAACATACAAAAAATAATAAAAAAAATGGCTTGGGAAATTTTGATGGCGACGATATTATTAAGCTTTGCACATAAACCCTAATCGCGACGAGAGAGAAAAATAAAAGAGAAAAAGTCAGTAAGAAATTAGAGGAAAGTCCATTGAATAGGAGAAAGAAAAAGAACAACAATGCACTGTATTTAATGGATACAATATTACACCTTCCTATATGACAACAAAATACGTAATATCTCTGATATTCTTGATGTAGGCAATCTGTGTTGATACCCAAGACCGTTTTTATGCTTAATGGAAGGATCCATACTCCCACCCGATTTGCTTAGTCAAGAAGACGCCGGGAGATGGGCAAGAAAACCGAGTTAATACTGCGCAATGACTTTAGAGAATGCATAATACTTTGGTGCCTTGCGCACATATTATTCCTCTTCACGACGTAACACCGCCCACCCCACAAAGAAGCATCCGTGGCATTACGCACACCTGATTTGTGAACTTAAAAACACACACACAACACAACACAACGCACATTAAGCAGCACACGCGCGACATCACGCACAGCGCACACTTTCCTGTCACTTTCGCATGTAATGGCTTGGTGTTTCTGCTTGGTCAGTCGAGTTCTGGAGGAAAGATAACTCGGCTGAACCTTGAAAAAGTTTCTACGATCTTCTTCACCTGTCAGGTGTCAATTAGCTTTGTCCAAGTGGGATCATTATCCATTTCTGTGGCTGTCTTTTTGATTTCAATATATGCTTGTTGGTATAATGAACGAGGACCTTTGCGAGAATGTATTCATGTTTCGTATCATTGTAATGGTGAGAGGGTTTGTAGTGTTTCCTCTATTGTTTAGAGTTTTACTTTTCTTTTGGTTTTTTGCTATTTATGGTGATATAATGCATGGCTGGACATAGTGTTTTTAAATATTTCATGTTATTCCTTTTTTTCCCTTTTTTTTTTTGTTGTTGATACTTTTGATTTATTGAATACTTCTTCCTAAATTCCGAAATGAAATTTCTTGTTCATATGTCGTATTAAATTGGAACCTTTTGGTAGCTTTGTGAACTTACCTGCTCGTCAATTAAGTTTGTTTTTCATTAGTGACGGAATCAAGATTTTTCATTTCTGCCCCCCCCCCACTATTTATTTCCTATTTCTATAAGTTCCGTTCATTTGAACAAACAAATAGAATAGAATCATTTTTTTATGTTCTTTTTACCGGGTGTACAATGTTCACATCATCATATCAAACCATGAATTGGCCAATTCCCTTAGTTCATTATATTCTGTTTTAAACCAATTTATCAACAAACTATTTTCTTCATTACCATCATGACTGAAATAGTTTTGTTAATAGTTTTCTGATTTTATTTGCATTAATTTTTATGTCTTGTTAATAAACTGATGATAACATCGTTAAGCGTACCAATGCTTTGTCAGAGAGTGAATTGTTTTTATTTTAAATCATTACAAGAGAATGGACAGTTCAAAATGAAATCCGTTGTGATGATAAATAACATGTTTGTGATTTGAAACGAGAATCGCCATTTATAGAATAGAAACTTATTACGTACTTTTGTAGATTAATGATCGACAAGCTTTGTTTTTCACATAAGATTATGGTCCCAGTTGAAACAGATATTTGACTTTTCCCTTTTCTTATATGTGTTTCTTATAGGTTTCTGTTTATATGAAACATATCCCTGGACTTGATTCATCCATGATTTTAGATTTTATCCCAAATTGGAAAAAAAAAATCACCCCAAAATTTTTAAAAATTTCCAAAAAAGAAAAAAATATTAATAATTGGGTACCATTTAAACAAAAGATGCTCTGACCTCTACTTGCGTTATGTTTTAACGCAGGTCATGAAAAAGAATTAAAAAAATGGAATGATTACCAAATTATTACTTTTAACTTTCTGTTAAAATGAATAGTATAAAATGAAGTTTCGTGATCGACGACACGAGCGTTGTTATAGAAATCAACTTGACTAGAAATAATTCTTGTTTCTGCCTACTTCGATCGTCATTCCATGACCTGAACTTTAAAAAAAACCGTTGTCACCGTATCTTTTTTTTCAATGATAATATTGAAAGAATATGTTAAAAAAACGTCATTCTTTTTTTTTTACTGTTCAGGTTTTTGTTTTTCATATTCTTCACAATTATTTCAAATATATGCACGTTTTATTTCATACTGAACAAACCTTGCTATATTATACTCGAATATACATTGGAATTGTGTTTATATCGAATGCAATTATTTATTGCTATTTTTTATGAACGGAAAATAAAGTGAATTTGAATCTTGAATCTCTTCATCAGTACATTTTTATAAATAAAACGCTTCTTTCTGTTTTCTCCTCTCCCTTGTCTTTCAGATGCTTTTTACGATGAGACCGCTGGTAAGCATTTGGCCCTATGTCCTTTTTGGGGTTTCGTTCTCCATCACCAAGTTCTGTCTTTCACCATGCCGAGAGAGAAGTCGTGGAGAATGAGATTGGCAGATCGTATGGGCGAGGAGGTCACTGGGCAACACGATATCAAACTCGGTAAGATCTCATCTTGACGGACAGTTGTGAAGTATGACGCGCCAGGGAATCGAACCCACGACCTCCCGACTTTATGGGGCGGACGCTCTATACTCACTGAGCAACTCATCGGTCAATACATTAATACAGGAGTGAATGCGATTACCCGTACGCACTCCAGATAGTCTTACAGAACTAATATCTGCATGTTGTGACAAATGAGTTGGCTTAGGGGTAGAGCTTCAAACCTATAATCGAGAGGTGATTGGGTTCTGAATCCCCGAAGCCGCGCATACCCAAACCAGCGTAAAAAATGGTAGTTGCCTGCTACCCTGTTTGGCGTTCAAACCACAAAGGGATGAGAGCAATGTCCACCTGGCGCTGCTCAGAGGCAGCCGGGCCACGTAAAAAGGAAAACAAGGATTTCCTTTTAACTTTGTTTCGGGACACCTAAAATTTGGGAGCGTTTGGAGAGTTTGGAGCGTCCCCCTGATTAGCATCTTTTTAAGTCACATTATCAAAAACACTGTGCTCCACATGGCAAAACGAAAAGGCTAATTAGAAAAAGCAAAGAAAAAAAATGGTGAAAAAGAAGGGATGGGGGAAAAAAAACCAATGTTACTTTTTCAAAAAAATTAGAAGACGAACGATTAAAAAAAAAATTCTTGATTTAGGACAATTTTTGCTGTTTCAATACAACATCTTTATCCTTGTCAACGTTTCTCCCATTTTTTTTTGTAATTTATTTTTTTTTTTTATTTTGCTGTTGCAGTGATATTATTTGAAATTAGTTAGTTGGTAATATTAGGTTGAACACATTTAAAAAAAACACCTGTGCTCCAATGGCAGAAAAAAGAGGCTAATGAGAAAAGCTGGTAAAAAAAATGTGGATAGAGGGAATGGACGAGGTTGTTCTTTTTCAAAATTAGAAGCGAACGCCTGAAAAAAATAATTTGTTGATTTTGACAATTTTTGCTGTTTCAGTACAACATCTGTTAGCCTTAGTCAAAGTTTCTCCATTTTATGTTGTTTTGTGTTGCTGGGTGATGTATTTCGCAATATTAATTATAGTGACTTTGTGGTATTTGCAGTCACAGTCTTTCTAAAAGTTTTCCTTTCAGTGGTGCTTAGATCCGGCTTAATAATGTATTTTTTTACTAATCTTACTTGTGGCTTATACATAATAAGTTCCACGTATCGTATATTCTCGACACGAAATATGCATGTTATTATCGACAGAACTAAGTTGTAGAGTTTTAATACGGTATAGATTTGGAATTCAAATAAGTTCAAATATTTTTTTAAATTGGCATGAAATTTAAGCATATGAATCTGCATTCTGATTAACCAAAAAGAACTTGAAATAAAATTTTTTAGAATATCTCTTTGATATAATTAGCGTTCCGCATCATTGAAATTGTAAAACAACATATAAGCTGTATCACTCTTAAATGTCATAAAACTGACTTAAACTGAGTCTCTTTCATAAAAAAAAAAGGTCTGCCAATGCCTTAACGATGTAGCGATTCCTATTCCTGTCTTTTGTGCAGATAGCGAAATCCTTGATTTCGAGAAGTTTTGGGGCTGCAGAAGATAGGGTAAATGAAGATGAACAAACAGCGAAAGAGGAGGCAGAGGTGAGTCTATCAACGCGCATGGTCTAAACAGACCAATCAGAGAAGATAAGAGCACGTGCGCAATTTCCTTTGGGCAGACCGACCCGCTGTCATCAACTCGTCTAAATTCACTTCGAAAAAGATCTCCATCGCCTATGATCCATGGCCATTGGGCTGAACAATTACTTGAAGAGCTGCAACGAAACGCAGAGTCTCAGAAGACTTGGAAGAAACAGTGACAAACTGGCATTGTTAAAATGATGCTCGCACTTTACGACAGCCTCGCAGATAATGCACAAAGTGGCAGAAAGGATGCTCTCTCGGCTTTTCGTTCGAAAACGAGGAATGTCGCGTTTTTCATTCGGGAAAAGAGCCAGTCCAAGTTTTGCTTTTGGCAAACGAGGCATGGTCCGAGTTTTGCGTTCGTTAAAGATTACCAGGAGGTTCGGCATTGTTTTTGGACGTCGGGATTGGGCGCCGAGGGAAAGAGAAATTGGCAACCGCCGAAGATCAGGGCCGTACCAAATCAAAAGGGGAGATCTAGCCTTTGCATTTGTTTGAACGTTGAAGAAATCAATAAAACGCAGTGCCTTAAACAACTTGAAAATTCCAACGAAAGATAATAAATAAGCACCGATATTTGTATTTAAAGTGACAATATGCTTTCTTTCGATCCTCGCTTTGGATAAAACAATTATTCCCTGGACAAGAAGGACTGTATCATTTTGAAGTCGTCAAATACCAATCATGGCATTTGAACATTAAATACACCGTATTAATAAATGGAGTGTCACATGTTTTACCTCTATGCTTTTAATGAGGAGCCTCATGTCATCTTTAATTGCCATATCCACATGATCCTAATGGTTATTCTACAATCACAGGCTCAAAATATGCATTTAAAATAAATCATGATTGCCCAGTATGTAACATCTTCTTACCTTATCATGCAAAGAATGATGTTTCTGAATGGCGTTTATTTTATATGCATGAGTCTAAAATTTTGAGAGCGCAGAAAGAACACGGATTGGTTGTCTAATACTTACTTAACTGCCGATTGTCTCATTAATTTCATCGTATTTTCCCCCTATGATGTATTCCAACAAGTAAAGTTGAATAAATTGAGTTTGGCTCCCACATTACCTATCAAAAAATTATTTTCAAAATAAACAGTTTTATGTATGTGTTTCCATAGAATATTCTCGACTCATTGTTGACTCTATTGTTAATGAGTTTATATTAACTCCTACGACTTAAATGCGACCTGATTTGCCGGTTTGCATATACTTCATGATCATGAATAACACTTGATCCGTAGATTGGCCATAGTCTCATTACTTAATTAAGGTGTTCATGAACGTTATCATTAAATTTGCTTAGAAGTTTATCTTAATTAAACTATTACTCGTTAGCTTGGCACCTCAAAGTTTGACTAAAAAAAGTGCATAACTTAATTGATTTTTTTCGCAAGATAAAAACAAATAGTCCATGGCAAACCTTTTTGAACTCCAGCCTTTTGGCCATTGTGATAATTAACCCCATGCATATTGATTTTCCCTCGGTGGTCTGCAAGCATATGTATTGATTTGCAAGCACTTCAGAATTTAAAAAGTTTACTTGACTTTGATTGCCTAATTCTTAATCAGTGTCCAAGTGGGTGAATTACAAATGTTCTTAACTGAGTTATTAATCATTAAACTCTATCATTATAATAACACAGACCAAATGGTCAAGTTGTCTTTTTTAGCTTAAAAGAACGACAGAATAGTTTTGTCTGGAGCAAATGCAAAAGTTAACCTCGACGATGATTAAAAAATATGGTATGTTAAAGCAACAAATGATACAATGATTTTACAATTATATATTTTATTCGAATTGTCACAGATGCCGACGATAACATGTGGATGATCCAATGTATCCAATGACAACCATTTAAATTCCATTATTGATACGTACGAACCTATGTCAATGAAATAGACAATTACGGTTAAGTGCGGTTTTGAAAAACAGAACACAGAAGTGTTTTGTTA
>CALNVZ010000674.1:2788682-2803885 GCA_940671915.1 Paracentrotus lividus | reverse complement strand
ATTTTTAATTTTCTTAAAGAGCATAGGGCCTTAGATGTATAGTGATATGCGCTATATAAAAGTGGTATATTATTATTATTATTATTATTATTAATAACTATTTCTTCCTTTCACCGGATGATTATCATGATAAGGCTACTTGAAAAAGAAATAAAAAATCACACTCAAATAAAAGAATATATATTTAAAAAAAATTTAATTTGGATATTTAGGTCGTAGTAAAAATAAGTTTCCCATTTATATTTACGGACATATGAGTATAAAAAGCCGCATTTTTTCAAAAACACAACGAGTTGCTGCAACATTTTTTTTTTAAAGGTGGTGGTGCTGTAAAACGAAAGCACAACAAAACAACACAAATCACAAATTAACACACTCCAATTATTCTCTGAAAATTATTCATCAGCAGAAAATCTGCAATTAAAACTTGGCATCCAGAGGTGTTAACATTTTTTACGGTGCTTCATAATTACCCAAGACACGTGGGCTATAGGTATATTCAATTTCTAAACTGACGAAACGATACAAACTTGTAGAAAATACAACATTTAAAAGAAAGTAAAATGTTTCGGGGTAACTAGTCATCTTCAGCAAATGAAAACTACTTACAAAGTTGACCAATATATACAAGTGTATATATAGGGACTGAAAGGAATGTAAAATATCGTTAAATAAAATACAAGGACCAGCTGTTCAATAACCGAAGTAGACTAGTAATATCAGAAGGTTGATATTGTACTTGTGTAATTTTTTACTTAATTGGGGCTAATTGGGGCTTGTTCCATTAGATGTAGTGCCCCTCTTCTTTTTATTTCAAAATTAGTGTTTGCATAGTCACACCCTATACAAATTTGAAATATCATTAGATTAAAAAAAAAACGTATTATACAACTTGATTTTGACTTGTTTTATAATCGATTTACCGGGGGAATTTGTTTTTAAAAGTGTGTACTTTGACTCCTTAAAAGTATATATGTCGTTCTGTTTTATCACAATCTTAGTCTTTTGACAGATAAATAGTACTTTTGAACTATCTTCAATAATGAAAACAAATGGTAAATGTGAATTTTTATGACGAAGGTGATATCGTGGCAGGTGTGAGTTCCCTTCGTTAATAAGTCAATGAAGTTAATGCATACGTATATTTAGAAATAATCACGTTTGACACAATATGAAACTTAAATGTATGGCGGTGAACGTAGGGATCATTAAAATGGGTAATCACGCCCCCAGTAATTCTGTACTATGACAAGAGATATAAAATACAGTGTAATATTCAGTCATTAGAGGTAAATGACTATATACGGAAATGCATGACTTGCATAGCATCTCAATTTTAAGAGGGTGGAGAAAGAACACCAAACAATACAAAAAATAATATAAAAAAATGGCTTGGGAAATTTTGATGGCGACGATATTATTAAGCTTGCACATAAACCCTAATCCGACGAGAGAGAAAAAAAAAAGAGAAAAAGATCAGTAAGAAATTAGAGGAAAGTCATTGAAATAGGAGAAAGAAAAGAACAAACAATGCACTGTATTTAATGGATTACAATATTACACCTTCCTATAGACAACAAAATACGTATATCTCTGATATTCTTGTGTAGGCAATCTGTTGATCCCAAGACCGTTTTTATGCTTAATGGAAGGATCATACTCCCACCCGATTGCTATAGTCAAGAAGACGCCGGGAGATGGGGAAGAAAATCCGAGTTAATACTGCGCAATGACTTTAGAGAATGCATAATACTTTGGTGCCTTGCGCATCTTACTTCCTCTTCACGACGTAAACACCGCCCACCCCACAAAGCAAGCATCGTGGGCATTACGCACACCGATGTGAACTTAAAACACACACACACACACACACAACGCACATATAAGCAGCACACGCGCGACATCACGCACAGCGCACACTTTTCTGTCCACTTCTCGACAATGTTAAATGCTTGTGTTTCTGCTTGGTCAGTCAGTCGGAGAAAGATAACTCGCTGAAACCTTGCAAAAAGTATTTACATCTTCTTCACCTGTCAGGTTGTCAATTAGCTTTGTCCACGTGGATCATTACTCATTTCTGTTGGCTGTCTTTTTGATTTCATATATGCTTGTTGGTATATGAACGAGGAACCTTTGCGAGAATGTATTCATTGTCTTCGTATCATTGTAATGTGAGAAGGGTTCGAACTAAGTCGTCTTCCTCTAATTGTTTAAGAGTTTCAACTCTCCATTACTCTTCAAATATTCTGGTAAATATCTTTGCTAAATATTCTCGGCCACTGAAATATAATGCATGGCTGGACATAGTTGTTTTTAAATATTTCATGTTATTCCTTTTTTTTCCCTTTTTTTTTTTGTTGTTGATACTTTTGATTTATTGAATACTTCTTCCTAAATTCCGAAATGAATTTCTTGTCATATGTCGTATTAAAATTGGAACCTTTGGTAGCTTTGTGACTTACCTGCTCGTCAATTAGTTTGTTTTTCATTTAGTTGACGGAATCAGATTTTTCTTTCTGCCCCCCCCCCCCACTATTTATTTCCTATTTCTATAAGTTCCAGTTCATTTGAACAAAACAAAATAGAATAGAATCATTTTTTTTAATGTTCTTTTTACCGGGTGTACAATGTTCACATCATCATATCAAACCATGAATTGCATTCCTTTAGTTCCATTATATCTGTTTAAACCAATTTATCAAAACTATTTTCTTCATTCATCATGACTGAAATAGTTTTGTTAATAGTTTTCTGATTTTATTTGCATTAATTTTTATGTCTTGTTAATAAATGATGATAAGACATCGTTAAGCTACCAATGCCATTTGTCGAGAGTGATTGTTTTTAATTTTAAATCATTACAAGAGAAATGGACAGTTCAAAATGAAATCCGTTGTGATGATAAATAACATGTTTGTGATTTGAAAGAGAATCGCCATTTATAGATAGAAACTTATTACGTACTTTGTAGATTTAATGATGACAAGTTGTTTTTCACATAAGGATTAATGGTCCAGTTGAAAACAGATATTTGACTTTTCCCTTTTCTTATATGGTTTCTTATAAGGTTTCTGTTTATATGAAACATATCCCTGGACTTGATTCATCCATATTTAGATTTATTCAATTGAAAAAAAAAAAACACACATTAATTTCAAAGAAAAATATTATAATTTGGTACCATTTAACAAAAGAGCTCTGCCTCTATTGCGTTATGTTTTAACGCAGGTCAATGAAAAGAGAATTATAAAATGGAATGATTACCAAACATTTATTACTTTACTTTCTGTTAAATGAATATATAAAATGAGTTTCGTGATCAGACTGACCGACGTTGTTATAAAATCAACTTGGATAAAAATACATTCTGTTTCTCGCCTATTCGATCGGTATTCCATGACTGACTTAAAAAAAAACGTTGTCACCTATTTTTTTTCAATGATATTTGAAAATATGTTAAAAAAACGTCATTCTTTTTTTTTACTGTTCAGGTTTTGTTTTCTCATAATTCTTCAAAATTATTCAATATATGCGTTTTATTTCATACTGAACAACCTTGCTTATATTATACTCGAATATATCATTGGATGTGTTTATATCGAATGCTTATATTATTGCTATTTTTATGAACGGAAAATAAAGTGAATCTTGAATCTTGAATCTCTTCATCAGTAACATTTTTATAATAAAACCTTCTTTCTGTTTTCTCCCTCTTCCCCTTTCTTTCAGATGCTTTTTACGATGAGACTGCTGGTAGCATTGGCCCTATGTCTTTGTTTCGTTGCTCCATCACCAGTTCTGTCTTTCACCATGCCCGAGAAGAAGTACGTGGAGAATGAGATGGCAGATGTTGGGGAGGAGGTCACTGGGCAACACGATATCAACTCGGTAAGATCTCATCTTTGACGGAAGTGTGAGTATGACGCGGCCAGGGATCGAACCCACGACCTCCCGATTATGGGGCGGACGCTCTATACTCACTGAGCCAACTCATCGGTCAATACATAATACAGAGTATCATACCCGTACGCACTCCAGATATCCAAACTAGATACTCTGCATGTTGTGACCAATGAGTTGGCTTAGGGGATAGAGCTTCCACCTCATAATCGAGAGGTGTGGGTTTGATCCCCAGCCGCGTCATACCAAAAGACGTTAAAAAATGGTAGTTGCTGCTACCCTGTTTGGCGTTCAACAACAAGGGGATAGAGCAATGTCCACCTGGCGCTGCTCAGAGGCAGCCGGGCCCACGTAAAAAGGAACAACAAGGATTTCCTTTTAACTTTGTTTCGGACACTAAAATTTGGAGCGTTTGGAGAGTTTGGAGCGTCCCCTGTTACATCTTTTACACATTATAAAAACACTGTGCTCCAATGGCAAAACAAAAGGCTATTAGAAAAAGCAAAGAAAAAAATGTGAAAGGAATGGACATTGTTCTTTTTTCAAAAAATTAGAAGACGAACGATTAAAAAAAAATTTTGATTTAGACAATTTTGCTGTTTCAATACAACATCTTTATCCTTGTCAACGTTTCTCCATTTTTTTTTGTAATTTTTTTTTTTTTTATTTTGCTGTTGCAGTGATTTATTTCGAAATATTATTGTATATTATTACACATTATAAAAAACACTGTGCTCCAATGGCAAAAAAAGAGGCTAATAGAAAAAGCCTGGAAAAAAAATGTGGAAGGGATGGACATTGTTCTTTTTCAAAAAATTAGAAGGCGAACGCCTAAAAAAATAATTTTGATTTTGACAATTTTGCTGTTTCAGTACAACATCTTTAGCCTTGTCAAAGTTTCTCCATTTTTTGTTGTTTTGTTGTTGCTGTGATGTATTCCGAAATATTAATTATATGACTTTGTGGTATTGCAGTCACAGTCTTTCTAAAGTTTTCCTTCTCAGTGGGTGCTTAGATCCCGCTTAATATGTATTTTTTTTCTAATCTTTACTTGTGCTTATACATAATAAGTCTCGTCATATTTCGACACAGAAATATGCATGTTATTATCGAACAGAACTAAGTTGTAGAGTTTTTAATCGGTATAGATTTGGAATTCAATAAGTTCAAATATTTTTTTTTAATTGCATGAATTTAACATATGAAATCTGCATTCTGATTAACCAAAAAAGAACTTGAAATAAAATTTTTAGAAATATCTCTTTGATATAATTAGCGTTCCGCATCATGAAATTTGATAAAACAACATATAAGCTGTATCAAACTCTTAAATGTCATAACAACTGACTTAACTGAGTCTCTTTCATAAAAAAAAAAGGTCTGCCAATGCCTTAACGATGTACGATCCTATTCCTGTCTTTTTGTGCAGATAGCGAAATCCTTGATTCGAGAAGTATTTGGGGCTGCAGAAGATAGGGTAATGGAAGATGAACAAACAGCCGAAGAGGAGGCAGAGATGAGTCTATCAAAACGCGCCAGTGGGTCTAACAGACCACAGAGAGAGATAAGAGCACGTGCGCAATTTCCTTTGGGCAGACGACCCCCTGTCACAACTCGGTCTAAATTCACTTTCGGAAAAAGATCTCCATCGCCTATGATCCCCATGCCATTGGCTGAACAATTACTTGAAGAGCTGCAACGAAACGCAGAGCTCTCAGAAGACTGGACGAACAGTGACAAACTGGCATTGTTAAATGATGCTGCACTTTACGACAGCCTCCAAGATAATCACCAAGTGCAGAAAGATGCTCTCTCGGCCTTTTCGTTCGGAAAACGAGGAATGTCGGCGTTTTCATTCGGAAAAAGAGCCAGTCCAAGTTTTGCTTTTGGCAAACGAGGCATGGTGCCGAGTTTTGCGTTCGGTAAAAGATTACCAGGAGGTTCGGCATTTGTTTTTGGACGTCGGGATTGGGCGCCGAGGGAAAGAGAAATTGCAACCGCCGAAGAATCAGGGCCGTACCAAATCAAAAGGGGAGATCTAGCCTTTGCATTTGGGAAACGAGAAAATCAATAAAACGCAGTCCTTAAACAAACTTGAAATTCCAACCGAAAAGATAATAAAATAGCACCGATATTTGTATTTAAAGTGACCAATATGCTTTCTTCTCGATCCTCGCTTTGGATAAAAACAATTATCCCATGGACAAGAGGACTAGTATCATTTTGAAGTCGTCAATACCAATCATGCATTTGAACATTAAATACACCGTATTATAAATGGAGGTCCAATGTTTTACCTCTATGCTTTTAATGAGGGAGCCATCATGTCATCTTTAATTGCCATATCCACATGATCTAATGGTTATTCTACAATCACAGGCTCAAAATATGCATTTAAAATAAATCATGATTCCAGTAATGTACATCTTCTTACCTTATCATCAAAGAATGATGTTTCTGAATGGCGTTTATTTTATTGGCATGAGTCTAAAATTTTGAGAGCGCAAGAAGAACACGGATTGTTGTCTAATACTTACTTAACCCGATGTCTCATTAATTTCATCGTATTTTCCCCCTATGATGTATTCCAACAAGTAAAGTTGAATAAATTGAGTTTGGCTCCCACCATTACCTATCAAAAAATATTTTCATAAACAGTTTTATGTATGTGTATTCCATAGAAATATTCTCGACTCATTGTTGAACTCTATTGTTAATGAGTTTATATTAACTCCTACGACTTCAAAAGCGACCTGATTTGCCGGTTTGCAATAACTTCAATGATCATGAATAACACTTGACTCGTAGATTGGCCATAGTCTCATTACTTAATTAAGGTGTTCATGAACGTTATCATTAATTTGCTTACAAGTTTATCTTAATTAAACTATTACTCGTTAGCTTGGCACCTCAATTTTGACTAAAAAAGTGCATAACTTAATTGATTTTTCGCAAGATAAAAACCAATAGTCATGGAACAACTTTTTGAACTCCAGCCTATTTGGCATTGTGATAATTAACCCCATGCATATTGATTTTCCCTCGGTGTCTGCAACATAATGTATTGATTTGCAATGCACTTCAGAATTTAAAGTTATACTTGACTTGATTGCCTATTCTTATCAGTGTCACAAGTGGGTGGAATAAAATGTTCTTAACTGAGTTATTAATCATTTAAACTCTATACATTATAATAACACCAGACCAAATGGTCCAAGTTGTCTCTTTTAGCTTTAAAGAAGACAGAAATAAGTTTTGTCTGGAGCAAATGCAAAAAGTTAACCTTCGACATGATTAAATAAATATGGTATGTTAAAGCAAACAAATGATAACAATGATTATTACAATTATATATTTTATTCGAATTGTCACAGATGCCGACGATAACATGTGGATGATCATGGTATCCAATGACAACCATTTAAATTCCATTATTGATACGTAAACAACCTCATGTCAATGAAATAGACAATTACGGTAAGTGCGGTTTTTGAAAACAGAAACACAGAAGTGTTTTGTTACTGTAAGTAGTTATTTTACAACTACCCCAATGCATGATGTAAAAGAAATAAAACGAGAAAATCGTACATGTAATTTCGGTATATTTTTAATTTGCAGGTGCAAAATACATGATTGAGTGCAATATGTTACTTTTAAATATCAAATGTTTCTTATGTTAACTTTCTTCGCTCTCGTGTAGGTAAATTACGGTCATAGCGAAAAAAAAGTGCAAGCTATTTGCCATATTTTTGTAGCGCTAAATAGATAAGCGGAGATGTTTCCGCCTCTTGTAATTCATGTATTATCCCCGTTCTTTTTGTTGTTGTTTTTTTCAAATTTAGTAAATTATTTCCATTTTGCTTTTTGTCGATTTTCTTTTTTCCAGTGATGGTACAATTGAAGGAATGATTTGTTCTTCTTAGCCATATCACGTGACTTGTAAATAAAACAAATAGGAGCATTGTTTATATGACTGAGCCCAGGAACAAAACCGAAATATGTACATTTGATTCTTAAGTGATGGAACAGTCATTATTTGCAGTGTTTAATTATATTTTCCTCCGAAAGAATTATATTACGTTAACTGAAAAATTGTGTTACAATGTGTCGAAAATCTCCTATACATATAGAAAAGAAATATGAAAAAAAATAAATCTTGTCATCGAATCAATCAAACTATGTTTCGTGTCGGTTTCTTGTAAAACTAAGTGATTCTTTTTTTTTTTAAAGTCAATCGTAAGATGGTATAAAACGGATGAAGAATGCGTACTAAACTAGAAACGTAGCAAAGTTGTGGAGAGACAGAGAGAGAAAAAGAGCGTGTGTGTCTGGGTCTGTGAATGTAAATGTGTGTGTGTGTGTGTGTGTGTGTGTGTGCATGTGTCCTAGAGAGAGAGAGATAGCGAGAGAAAGAGTTGTAGAATGGTTACCTCAAATGGCAAACGCGGGGGGGGGTATGAATATATTCAGAAAACTAATATAGGTTTGCCCGTGCAAGTTAAACTATACTCCTGATCTATTGACACTTTTTCGTCCAGAAATTTGGTGTGCACCACCCCCCCCGCTTCCACCCCCCGCAAAAAAAAAAAAAAAAAAAAAAAAAAAAAAAAAAAAAACACGTTAAATCAATTGACAGATAGGTGCCCGCTCCATGAGATATCGTTTAGATTTGAATAAACATAAACGAATTCGATTGAAAGAGTTTAGAATTGACCTGGAAAAACCTAAATTAACCAGGAAACGAGAAATTTATGTTATCTATTTCATTTATTTTTTAATATTAATATCATATCGTCTAGCTGGGCCAAAACACACACACCACACACACCACACACACACACGCATCACATATACATACACACACACAAACAAACCTCAACCCCTCTCGTTCTATCTCTAATTCAACCCACGAACCTTAACACACGCACATACACACATTCCCACACACGATCTTCTCTCTCCATCATAAACACATACGCCACACCCTCTCAGACTCACGCACACCGTTACATACAACACGAACACGCGCAGCCGCGCGGCAAACCGCAATACTTCTCCCTCACACTATAACAACGATCACAAGCACCTCCTTCTTTACCCTAACCCTCCGACAATTTTTAGCCCCCTTTCTCAAATCCATCTTCTCTCGCCAACCCACAACCCCCCCCCCCTCCTTGTGCCGTAGTCACATATCCTGTACGGTGCCAATACAGACAATGAAAACAGCCCTTTAGATTTTGTGTATGGTACGTTTCGAACAAAAACAAACAACAACAACAACAACAAACGGGTGTTTTCAACTAGCGGCACGGGCATAATTTTTAGCGAAAATGCTTTAAATCACTTAACTTCGTAGGGATGTTGTTACCAAAATGGACTACATTCTGTGTGGAAATGAGATAGATCTGTAGAGCCGAGCATGAGTGACCACACGTGAAATACAAATTAGTTACTGTTCAAAAGTATTAAAAAGGGCCTTTTAGGTGTGCGAGTGACCATTTACTCTTTGATGTGTGCTCACTCATGAATTATTTGATAAAAAAAAGCAAATTCATTTATTACACAGAAACTAGTCGATAGGTGTGGATTCGCAAGTTATGTGGTTAAAACAGTTTTTTAAGAAGTTATGCGAGTATCAGGATGGAGATGTTTTTTAGTTAGCTTTCGTTGTTTAGATTTAACCCCCTGGCACATTTCGAACTTTACATGTTCGCAAGCAATGCGTCGTGTTCATCTAGGCCTATAAAGCGTAAATACATCCCACTCAAGCGCGGCGATTTCATGGCACGACTGGGGGGCGGGCGCGTGGCGGGACGGAAACACATCTGAAATGAAAAAAGAAATTCACTAAAAATATTGCATCTAAATTGTGCATAGTAATGCTAATGTCAGGAACTAGAACTGGAATATAATGGTTAATGCGTTATCGACGAAAGCCGGCAGCCCGAAAATTTTGCCTTGTAATAATAACATTTACCAATTGGTAATTTGACTCTACATTTTAACCCTCCTCTTATTTAACTTCCGAGGAGCTAATCAACCTTAATAAAACCTAAGATTCCATGTATTAAGATTTCATCACAACTATATCCAGAGGGGCTAGGGGGACCGAATCGCAATTCTCCAGAAAAAAACACATGGATAGGTACGAGGGGAGGGGGACGTCTCCCCCCTCCGATCTATATTTTTCCTGGGGGGCAATCGTGGCTCCCCCCACCTCGACTTCTTTGACAAAGTAAAATCGTCGGGATTACATATCCCGTCCCTCCGGGATCGCCGCGCATATGGATTCCCCTACTATAATGAGGAAGAAATAGTAACGGGGAAGTAACGATGTGGAAGAGTTGCTACTATTTTAAATTTGTGTAATAATTCCGGGAGGTCATAAACTGGTTTTCTTTTAATGGCAATTTTTTTAGGTGTTTTAGCTTTGTTTTTTCCGTCTACCGCGACGGACAAAAGTTTCATCTGATACTCTTTATACCTTTTAATCCGTTGCTGCAATGACGATATTTTCTTTTTCCGTCGGCGGAACGTGTCCTCGCGAAGTGAGATATCCTACCATAAAGGTATTGCATTATTGCTCTGCCTAGGCATCGCGCCTTTCAAACAAACCTTTACAAACATATCAAAGGCCTATATTTATTCACTTAATCATGTACTAGTTATACGTATCCCAGAACATACTTACTATCATTATTACAAAATACCATCAGCATATATTTTCTGTTTAAATATTTAGGCAATAATGACAATCGGACGCCCTTGTGGGGTAAATTGGTTTTTAAAAGAACTGCGGGCGAGGTTGTGGTTGCAATTTATAATAGGGGATGAGACCATTATGTGGGTGCATTTTCTAATGTACAAGAGCTAATAAGATACACTTGTGGAGAGGTTATAATATATTATTATGACATGTCTAGAACTGTAATACTGGCTGTGAATGACAAATCCACTACTGTAAGAGTGTTCTTCAAGGCCGCTTTTATGGATACTTATACAGGAATTTAAAGAACGATAGGTCTGAAAGCTAGAAAATGTTTTGGTAGGTACTTGTTATGCAAAGTTTCATTGAGGTCAGTGCATTTGTTTCTAAGTTTGTTTCCAGGAAGGCTTAATTTCCATATCCTTGGATGATTGAAGTTGGTACAATGATCTTACCCAAGGTTTTTGGGAAAACTGTCTGGGGGTAACAAGTGAACTGGAAGTAGGAGGAACCGTAAGGATCTTTGAGGGGTAAATAGGCTATGCTATTTACATTTTAAAAATGAGATGCACACTGAGAGAGGCAACATCTGACTTGGGATTTCTTGGAGAATCTAACTTATGTTTTATTATTCACTTTTCCATGTTCACGCATCTCATACGTATATAGGCAACCACGAATTGATAATGCCATACAAGAAGTCCAGTTACAAATAGTATCTAAGTGAATTTATAATTGAATGTTCGATAATGAAATAAGTAAATGCTTTGTACCGTCCGTGGGAACTTGCGAATGTTAAATATTCGACGAACGTGTGTGGCTAATTAAAAAGCTATATATATTATTAATATATAATATTGAATATATTATAGGTATTATAATATGATCATTAGTGACTATATGCATATAATATATATATCCCAAGTTGAAGACAAATATAAGTAAAATGCGCCTTATATGTCTGCTTCACTATGTTATATGCTCTACAATCAATAAAACAGGTCATATAGCAGTACAGTGGTGGCCAAAAATTTATTAGATATCATTAAATTCCCAAAGCTATCATACTACAATGATATTAAATAATTTTTCATTCAGCTTTGAGCCATCTTAATACCTTTATAAATTGGTTGGAATGTCTCCAATAATCATCTTTAATGCTTTTAAAAACTAATAGCAAAGTCGCCCATTTTTTTATGTTACATAGTCACCAATTGAAAAATTTAAAAAAATCTGCCCCTTTTCAGGATCAAGCGTATATACGTTAAACGAAGCTCTTCGTTGAGCCCTCAAATGTAATAAATCGCCCAAACTAAACGTGTAAAATGTTTCCACTCAAATGTCACACACGTCAACCACAATGACTTTGGAGGATATCACTTGCTCTGTCTAAATGATCACAACACGTCATGGCGTAGTATATGTAAAAATTGCCGGGCTCTAAATGTCATCAACACGATCGAACCCACGCAAAATGTATAATGCCCTCAAATGTCACAACCGATCAACCACAAACTGTAAATAATGACCAACTAATGGTTCCTAAACATGTTCGACCGAACGATTGATTAAATAGTAAAAAGTTTTCATTTTAACACTAATGTTGAACATGTCAACCGCAAATGTAAAAATTCATTTCCATGTTAATCAATAATAATAAAGCGGAATGTGTAACAAAACAAATTTCAATTAAATTTACACACACATGTCGCCATACTTCCATTGAGATGGAAAGATACATAAAATGCGAACACATGTCACCCTTCACACACTAGGCCACTACGCTACACTCACATATTAACATCCACATATACCAGCCCAGCTACGGAATATACGTTTGAAACGGGGAGTGTATCCCAGTAACAGAATTTACTGGTAATGATGTTATATCAAAGTATACGTGCTAGTCTTATTGCTAAGTAAATGAATCCGGCTGAATCCATTACGGTAGTGCGTGAATTGAACACATGAAAAAAAGGGCGGGAGGTGCCAACATATATTGAAAGTCACATGAAGTCCCTTTTTTAGGATATACAATATAGAGCAAAAAGATGGGCCCTAAAATTGACTTATTTGTGAAGGCTATGTTATAAAGTGTCTCGTTTTACTTTGTGTTCTATGTATATTTTATATATAATAAAAAAACAATATTCTAATTAGATAAAAAACGTAAAGAGAGTCAGGCCTCTTAATTATAATAATATACATATAATCAATATAGATAATACATAGACGAAAAAATATAGGCTTAATCGTAATAACTAATCTTATACGTTTAGTTGGAACTATTAGAAACCAACAACAAAACAACTTTACGTTATCATGTCATTCAGGTTTCTAAACAGTTACGGATAATGAGGCATGTTAATGCATAGGGGAGAACATAATTAAATATAAAAATTAAAATTGTCTTAGTCTATAGCTAAATTTTTCTGAGATACATTATATTTAGGAATCTAGTAGACCTAAGGGACAGAAACAAAAATAATGGGAATAGAGAAAGGATGGCTACTTTATATAGAGGAAGTTAATTGATGCTAAAAAGACACAAAAAATAAACAGACATAGTTCCGGAAAATGTCGATAATTCGAGTTATCACTAGCACAACTAATAGAAGGAGTATTACGTCTCATTAAAGTTCAACTATTTAAGGACAAAGTAAATAGATGTATAGTCTAAAAAACAGCGAGAATGAAATGGTCCCAAATAGTCTAAAAATCTGATCTAATATAAAGAATATCATCGTACGTATAATGATCTACCAGAAATAAGACTACAGGAAAATAAAGCATGTTAGTAACCAAAATTAAACAATTTTACAGCGTACATGTATAGTTAGTGTGAGTATCGAGTCTGCGTAGAAGAAAGAGTATGATCTCTATCCAATCGTTAAAATTGATGACTTTACGTATCATTAAAAACAGAATAGATGAACTATCAATCCGGTTAGGCGAATGATTGTTATAACAATATAAAATTTTAATTAATAAATACCCAGAACCACACAAAACCATAAAACACATAAATGAGAGGAAACAGAAAAAGTATAGTATCAAATAAGTACATCGCTAAGAGAGTGCTACCCGTAAGGTGTACGTCATCACACTACTGATTAATATTCAAAAATCATATATCTCTGTACGAGACCACCAATCAATCGGTTAAAAGGATTATCCAATACATAAAGACATCAACTCAGTCGATTTATCTCGTAAAATGTATCCTAATCGCTATAATCGTTTACCTCCCTTGAAACATTTTTGTATATTTGTTACCACCTTAAAAACTAACAAATTAGAAATATATACCGTAACATAAGTCTGAGAACATCTCCAGAATGATCTCGAGTTCTCTAGACAAGTGAACAGGTAAACATAATTAATAACCCTATTTAGAAAAAAATCACCCATACTATAACAAATTCAATAAAATAAATAAATTAAAGGGTCTATGGGACCTCGTGTCCTATGCATAAGGTTACATAGTAAAGTTCTCATATGGAAATATTAAATGGTTCACAGCGATTGATAAGATTATACATGACTATTATCAAAAATCCAGCTATTAAAGCTTTAAGTGTGTTCTAAACTAGATATAGACAAATTCCTAAAGAAGGTCTATGTACTAACTCGTAAAGTCGGTCTAGCAAAAAAAGTGAATAACACAGATAAATAGGAGAAAAAAAAATCAATTGGCTATGTATCATACGTGTACTATTAATATATAATTTATAAGAACAAGTATCTAAAGAAAAAATTATAATCACATAAACAATCAAAACCCGTAAAAAAAAATAACTCAGATACATTAAATAACTAAGAAAACCCTATACAATAAATAAAAACCATAACGAAGAAAGGAAAGAATACGGTGTAATTATGAGTAAGAGGGTCTACTAATGGGAAGGCGCCTGTTTAAATTTAAGGTCCTAGATTTTGAATACATTCAAAATTGTTTTCTAATTGCGGTATCTGTTGAAATATCATTTACACAGAATTAGCAAAAAGTATAGAATCAGAATAAAAGATAATATATAGGATGAATGATGTAATATAAATAATAGAATCAAGGGAATTAAAAAACGGTAAGTTCTAGAGGTTGGTCATCTCTAATGGTAAATGATATACGGGAATAGAACGAACACAGTAGTGGGTAATTATTGAATATTAAAGGTAAACTGATAAAGAAAAATTGAGGGTATATATTCTAGATAACAAACGGGGTAAGTATAAGCTTAAAATAAAAGTAAAAACTGATACTATTAATCTAGATTGTGGATTAAGGACCCAAAATAAACAAAATAATAAAGGTTATTATGACATGTATGCTATACTATACATGATAGATATTAAGTATGTTAAATGAAGACAACCATTCAACAATTACTAAGACAAATCACATAAGGGAACAAATGAACTAATTAATACGATGCGTAAGGTTGAAAATTAAAGAATTAAGTCTAAAAAAAGATATATGTTAAACAAAATATATGGAAAGAAGAACTAACTTAGAAATAAAGTTAAATGATTCGATATAATCTAGATATATAGGATTTAAACTAAGCGTTAGCTAATGAGTATCCGCATGATACATATG
>CALNVZ010000674.1:2757404-2788657 GCA_940671915.1 Paracentrotus lividus | reverse complement strand
ATTTGTGGTTGACGTGTTGAGACATTTGAGGGCATTTGAGGGCATTTTTACATTAGTGGGCGATTTTTACATTTGAGGGCTCAACACCTCTCCCCACAAAAGTATATATATTCTGAAAGGAAATTTCCTGAGGATGTCACAAATGACATTCATAACAACACAGGGTAAAGTAGTTACATCTTATGTGGGGATTTTAAAATTATTTTTGAAGGGCCCCAAATTTTTAATTCAGTGCCCCTATTTAAGTCCATTGCTCCAATTACCCTTAATATTTCAACATATTTGAATTGCTCATGAAATTTCCTTTTAAGAAATACATATTTACAAGGAGTGTCTTCATTAAATTAAAAAAGTAGTCTTTTTTAATGGGCATGGTTATTTTGGTCATCTCACCACCAAGGGTGGGGGCGAATCCACCCTCCCCATTTGCCAATATTTGCTGAAACTTAGAACGTATTTGAGGTATATTAGAATGAATAAGCCTGCTAAGTTTCATACTTCTACATTAAATACTTTTTGAGCAATCGTCATATGTAATTGGCATTTTACTCTTTTGCATTTGGACTACATGTTTAATACACAAGTCTATGGGGAAACCAAAAGCGCATAGCGCAACTATTTTTCATGCTGAGCATTACCAGATGGTCGAAACTATATAAATTTGTTATCAACATATGCGTAAGACCCTATGCTAAAAAGTCATGAAAGCTCATTGCACACAAAATATAGTATCTTTATCTGATTCGGCAAATGAACAGGCATTGATTATCCCATAGACTTTGTGTAGGTTCAGGTGTTCTAAATATTTAGCCACCATGTATTATATTTAAAAAAAAAAAAAAAAAAAATAGTCTAAATAGAATATATATAAAGTTTAAATGTCTGGTTTTAAAGGTTAAAAATTATTCTTTACTTAATTTTATCGTGATTTCGATATACTTAATTCATTCGTGATCCCGATATTTCATCGCATCATATCTAAATTTTGAAACACGTGTTCAATATTATATATATATAGTATAATATATTATATAAATTAATAATATATAATATATATATATATATATATAGGGTATGATGTAGGAGATACCGCCACTTAAGCTCATTTGCTTAATTAGGACATGAAACAAAAAATCACAAAAGAAAAAGATTCTCATTGTAAGCTGCATCATTCAACTTATTTTCCAAAAAATTGAGGTATCAAATATTTGTTAGGCAGTTATAAAAAAAAAAAATCTGCAAATAATGACGTCATGTAAATTGTCGATTCCTACAGTGTAAAAACCAGACAGTAGTTTACCCCTTTTTTGTATAAGATTGTCTGAAGCACGATTTGAATTGTAAACCATCAATTTAACATGTTGATATTTTTTATAGCATTATTCATTTTAGAAGATATATGGATTTTACTACAAAATTCAAAACACTCAGAATAACTTTATATCTCGTAGATCATGACATATCACAATAATACAAAGAGAAATAGACATTCAAATTGTCAAACAATTGATAAATAAATATAATACATTATATATGCATACTATTTGATCTACATGCTTAGCAACTCAACCGGAAGTAAAACAAACAACGTCAATGTGGTGTCCGTATTCCCTCAACAAAAAATGAACTATAGCACTTTTCAAAACTGCCACCCAATACACACTTTGTACGTGCAAACACTCCATACACGTTTGCCCCTCCACACATGTCCATAATGCATGAAATAGAGTCATCCCCAATTCTATTTTATACCATCACATTCTCTAAAATGTCAATTTTTACATCAGGCCATTTTTCAGGCTGCAATTTCCTACCTTGACAGATTTTGTAGTTTTCTCGGAGATTTCTCACTTGTTGTTGTCGAAACAGCATTCAACCTCCAGACAGACCACCTGACCAATAGATGCCGGTATTTCAACTCAGTTGATCTTATGTTGGCAGCTAGGGCTGGACATGTGGTGACGTCCGATATTCCTACTGTCCGCTATTCCCTACATCTACTCCTATATCAATAGCTCTAATAGAAATATAAAAAGTTCAAATTTCGTTTTGAAAGGTTAAAAATATTCTTTACTTATTTTATCAGCTGCAAAAATCAAATGAAGCAATATTACATACAACGTCTGAGATCATACCACGCAACATATCAATCTATTGAAACTTAAGAGATAGAGGGCGCTACCATTCTACTCAAAGTGAACGCCCATTTACTTTTCTTTTTGGACAGTTTCACTTTATTTCTTTTGTCGGAGCAACTACCTTTCAAAGAAATGATCAATTTGATTGAGTTCGTTCACAGTCTGAATTTTTCAAAATAGGGATAACTTATTGCAAAGGAAAAAAGTCCTGTCACTTGAATCAATTCGAAAGCCTGTCAGAATATCCTGTACAATATGGCACATTTGAGTCCAGACAGTCATTCGCTCAAAGTCTTGCTCCTCAATGACGCATAATATATTACACTTTATATCACACGGTTTTAAAGTGAACTCAGCTTTCAAATGGTATATTTATTCAATTGGTTAAAAAAAAGTCCTGTCACTTTGAACTATATAAGAGATTTTTCTCGATTGGTCAATGTTACGCAATCACATGCATATCGCATAGAAATAATGCGAACGGCGTCTTGCGAGATCTCTTGGTTTGGAGCAATCAATCTATGTAAAATACAGGTTCTGATTACACTTCAGCACAATCATGTTATAGGCTTCCAAAAGTCTTTTTCCTCCATCTGTCTGAAGCATCTACTAATTAAAACATGAGAAAAGTTCATAAATTTCTTTCACCTCCACACAGTATTGTTCCATCACCGACGGCGATAACATTCGAATGCAGGGAAGTCTTCTTACGCGATTTTTGCAGCCAGCTGTATAGATTCTGCGCTTCTCAGCCGTATTTCCAACGTCACTTTGTTGCGTCTGGCTCTAGATAATGGACGCGCCTTGTTTAATTAGATTTAATGCCACACATTGGTATACGTTAACTTTACATTTACATAGAGTAGAATTGATATGCATCACCGCACTGTATCTTTCTCCCTCCCCCCCATCCCCCCCTCTCTCTCTCTCTCTCTTTCTCCTCGCATTCCCTCACACGTGTCTTCTTCGTTTCCAAATGCCTTTGTTGTTGTTCTTGCCTCTCTATATCTGTCTCTGACTCTGTCTGTCTGTCTGTCTCTCTCTCTCTATCTCTCTCTCTCTTTCCCCTGGCATTCCCTCACATGATAAAGGGACACAGAAGGGGGGGGTCTATAGAACAGTAGATGGCGCTAGGTATAATGTAGGAGTAGGAGAAAGCTCCGGTCGGGTCGTGATTTCCGACATTTTCACCATCATCATATATACATTTTAATACACGTGTTGCAATGTAAAGCTGGGCGAGTTTGTCTTTAACATGGCCGCTTTTTGAAAGGCTGGAAGGTAATGTTGAATATCAACATTTCGTTTTAACATTTCTACAAATGAGGGGAATAGAGAAAGAATTGGAATGGATAGCGACAAAAAACAAACACAAAACAAAACAAAACAAAAAGAAAGACAAAATGAAAGAGAAATAGTCTTAATTCTTAAATCTCTATACCCATTTACCAAATCTTAAATGGATTCTTTTGTGGTAAAAAAATAGATTAAAATCCCAGGAAAGGAAAAAAAAAAAAAAAAAAAAAAAAAAAAAAAAAAAAAAAAAAAAAAAAAAAAAAAAGGCTAATGACAGATCTTACAATCGGGTAGGTTTAGTGTCAATCACTTCCACGTGAAGGAAAAAAGAAAAAGAAAATCTCCGTGCAGTATATTAACTCCAAATTGAAATTTAGTGGCTCAATTATTGCGATATTGGAAATTCACAACAAAAACAACAACAACAAAAAAAATTAAGGTGGTGTTCATTTAAGTGAAACTTCACCTTGGGTTTTAATGCAGAAAAAAAAATATGAGTGAAAGTTTGAAGAAAATCGACCCAAAAATAACGAAGTTATGAATATTCATTAAGTGCATGTGTTATGTAATGTAAGTAATGTGTCATTTTTACAGAAGAACATTAGGCCTAATTATTTCACTTGTGCTATCGATTTATCTTCAAACCAAAATTTCAAAAGTTCATATACATGCTTCTAGCAATAATCATGACATATTTGATAGAATTAACATACATAACACAAGGAAGAGGTGCACGCACGTGACGTCATAAAATCAAAACTTTGAATATTCATAACTTCGCTATTTTTTGTCGATTTTCTTCAAACCTTCACTCGTATTTTCTTTTATTTTAAAGCAGTGAAATTGGAGGATGAACTTCCCCTTTAAGCCTACATATTAGAGGATGTCCGCTAATTTTTCGGGGTCATTATATTTGCTACCTCTACATTTATTACTATTACACTATTTTACACTACACTATTTTCTGCGTCAAGTAAGCGCTATCAAATTTTATATTCCACATACTAAGAATGTTGATTGGTCTAAAGTCAATCACGTGATAAATTTTAGTTTTCCCATCATCAATCATCACTCGCAGTGATAGTACTTTTGAGTTTCGCTGATCACTACAGCGCCCTATGGACCATGTAGAACCATATCGCGTTTTCAATTATTTTTTGGATGTGCGAAAAAAAAAGTGCGTTGTCACTCGGTTGTTGTTGTTGTTTTTTTTTTTACTATCATTTTACCATCACATGCAGCGACAGATAAATTCCTTTGTGACGTACCAATTCTTTTTTTTTTTTTTTTTTTTCTTTGTAATTCTAATCAACACATGACGAACGCAGTCCGTTTGAAGACAGTATACCCCTTCTTGCAACACTATTAGTTCTCTTTCCAAGTGTGACCAGGGACGTAAGAGGAGACCTGGTGTGACAAACACTCAATCAGATATCTATCTAAAAAACATCTGTTCCTTGCCTCGGTCCAAACAGTGGTCACCCAAGGTCACAGCTGGGGCCAACATTGTTTACATTTAACGATCAATGTCTGTATCGATACATTTTTATAGTTTTTTATTCTAGTACTTTCCTTATTCCGAGGTCGATTTCTTCGTTTGAAATTGAAACGAATTAACATTTGATTCTAAATATAATATGCCTGTGAAAACTTGAATATATCAAATACAATTCACTTTATTTTTAAGGGCCTACTCATAGGCAGAGCTACTATTACGTAACATCCCAGCTGTTGTTATCTTTTACCCCTGGCTCAACGTTCAAGCTGGCCTGTGGAGTTGCAATAGTTTGATACAGGGATTATCTGGCCATGCAAGGCCAATAGTGATGAAATAGTTTCAAACGAAGGATTTTTTATAAGGGGGTCCGACACCTGAGCTCAGCTCTCGAACTGGGGGTAGGCTTGCAAACGAGGGATTGACGTAATGACAACAGCGCGCACTTTATTTGCACGCGTTTACGTTACAATTACAATCGCAGGCATAGATAACTTCAGTGGATTTTTGAAGGATGAAGGAGACCTTGAATTTTTAACCAAAAATTGGTTTTCCCCTTACTCTTGAAATATTTCAGATGTGGAAAATAATGCAAATAATCACCTCTTGATTTTAAGTGACAGGCAAACTATTACTTCCTCGGCAAAGTGGATGTACACGCCATCTGTCCTTAGCATTGCTTCGGAGGAGATAGCTCTCCAGCTTCCCTGGGAAGTGATAGTTTGCCTATCATTTGAATCATCGGTGATTATTTGCTTAATATCAAAGTGAATTAAGAACAACGCTGTCACATCTGTAAACTCTTCAAGGTTACATTTTATAAATTTCGAACGAAGATGGCGCTGTTAATAAATAGACATTTCTACAGGATGAATTCAGTTCATTGTCAAAGATTGTTTTAATTTTTATTTAATTTTTTTGCGGCTAGTCACAAAATTGTTTTAAAAATACAAAAATAAAATACATAGAAATGTGAATTCGCATTAAAATATGCATGTAGGGAGAATAATACTATTAATAATTAAAAACATTTTTTTTTTAAAGCTCACATATGGCATGCAGATTAAATTCATGATTATAAAGTCGTACTACCCTCGTAAATTGATCGAACACAAAGCAGGAATGTTAATTACCCCATAAGAAACAGCTAAAAAAAACGTATTTAGCTCAAATTGATTGTGCAAATAGAATAACGAAAATACCGGAAACAATTAAAAAAAAAAAATAATAAACGAAATATTGGGGAAACACAAACACATGCTTTCTCTGCAGTATGTATGTAATCACAATTATGGACATGGTGGACGTAGGCCTATAATATTGCTTGTTTACTGCTTTGTACCTACAACAATAAAACAAGATTTAATTTGTTATATTACACAATAAAGCGTTAAAATGAGGTTGTCATAAAAGGAATAACCTATGCATAGAAAAATAGAGCACAATATTGCAATGTAACGCTATAAAGCAAATGTATAAAACGATATGTAAAACCTTAACATATAAATATTTATTGCCGATATGTCACACTTTATTCCATCATACAAACAGGGAATTTTTTTACGGAATTCTGGTAGGTTTTGTAAAATAGGAACAGCGCAATTTTGGTGTAAATTCTAGAATGTGTCTGTTAATGTATATTTATACAGAATATAATTTACATCATAATTATTTCACAAAACCTAAAAGACTTTTTGAAAGAATTTCTGTGTGTGTGGGGTAATAACAAAACTAATGTATTTGGCAGAAACGCGGTAAATTGCATTAATACAATTGGTAGTGGCCACCGCTTTAAGTCAATAGATCCAAAACAGTTAATATAATAAGATAGTATTATGTATGTATAAAGTCACACTTAAATATGAAAGAATGTTCCTTATATAATAATAGTATTATCATAATTTAGGCTTACAATAAATATATAACTTTAATACATACATTCGATTCAAACGTTAATGTGGGGCTAAGAGTAAACTCAAGTAGAGTAAGTTTAAACATGAAGTGTATTGCAGCGTAATATGATACATGTACCCAATAAAAAAAAATAAAAAAACACTACATAATACATGAATATCTAAATAAAATATTACACTAATTTCATTTGCCAAATTAAACACATTATTGCATCCAATATACTAAGCATTAAACTAATGGTTTATTAATGATTACATTATTAAACACAACACGAATGATACGACAATAGAGAAGTCAATAATACGGTGTAAGTCTTTCTATCCAGCAATGTGTACACTGTATATCATATGTATAAAGCCACGCTTTAAAGATGGTGTCTCAAAACCTTGCGGAACGAAAAATCAAATAATTATGACAAAATATTCTCATACGAATGTATCTTTCATGAAAAAGTTGTCTAAATATTGTACGATATGAAACTAGGGCATTCTAATTTCATTTTCATTAAAGTTTTTTTTAAATGTATCAAAAAATATGTAAAACTTAAACCAGGAAGTGAAATTAACATACAAGCTCTGTTTAATGATACTTGGTAGATGTAATTGATAGATATAATACCTTCGGTCGATGGTGAAATTTAAAATGTATAGTTTAATTATTTACTGGGCGAAAAGGAAAACAAACACACCTCGTAAGCAACTTCCTTGAAAAAAATGTTCCCTTCCGATCCCTGTATCCGGAGTAGAAATTTGCTTAAATTGATAGTTTTATTGTTTATAATATTTCGGTCTGCTAAAGTTCACTGTAAGCATATCTTAGAGAAAGGAATAAATAAAAATATTCTTCTCAAAGTATTATCTCCCACGTCAACCTGGAGGCTGTCAGTTTCTATAAATAATAAAATAGTGAAGTACCAGCGTACTACTAACAACTGACCAGAGCGAAAACGTTTTTCAAATTGATGGGGATTTATTCCCGAGGCGTCAATAGCAGTGAAGTATGCAAACACCTACTTTGAGACTTTTATTTCTATATTTTTATATATAAATAAAAAGTACTGTGATATGGGCTGCCCTCAATTATTGTGGGAGACCGTACAATATCTGTATTCACCTCTTCCAGGAAAATATGTGTGAGTGAAATCTTGAAGACCAACTCAAAAAATAACAATGATAAATCAATTTACGATGACGAGAGCACTGTAAAGGAAATAAACGCAGATATATACGACCAACGAAAACAAAATAGGAGGTAAAATAGAAATGCAGTGGTCTTCCACATTGAAATAACCCGGTGTAAACATTAAAAACAATATCTGAAAGGAGCTAGATGCACATTACAACAGACAATGCATGATTTAGAGGGAATAAAAAAAAAAAAAAAAACGGCTGATACTACCTGGGATACAAGCTACTAAATGGTCCTCTTCATTTGATCAACACTTGTTTTGCATAATGGAACACTTGTATACAGTTTCGTGACTTTATCTTTACGTTCCACCGATGTTGATTTCGTCTTAAAATCACAAGAAATTTCTTCAAAAGTCTTGTTTTTTGTTTCCGGTAACTCAAACCAGAAATATATTAATATCACAGCGAGGATTCCAGCAAAGAGTAAAAAGCAATATGCACCAAGATGAGCCTGCAAAGCGACAAAAAGAGAGAGGAGGAGCTCCGTTAATATGTAAAAAATATTATAAATAATATTGCCTTAATTTGACAAAAGATTGTAAGTGACACATAAATCAATTTTGAGTATGTGATGTTTTTATATTTCGGTTAGAGCCATCTATCTGCCGGCCAAATTTATCATAGTAGCTGGAAGATATTTAAGGTAAGACATGATCAGATTACATTGACATTGATATATCAGTATGACTGATAATTTTCGCGCTTTTACAGGACCTCTATTAATATTTAAAAAAAAGAAATTCAACAAAGAAACTCAAGACCAATGATAATTTTTTTATTCTTATGAATAACAGTTTTGATAAACTGTCCTCATGCCTTTTTACCGCAACGAATAATATAATATATTTTAATTATGTCTCGGTAAATAACGTATATTACGTTTTAAAGCCCAAAACAGGAATAGTTGGTAAAATATAAGTGTGATACGTTGTAAGTAGCAAATTATCAATTAGGTAAGCATAATCAAAATAATTATGGAAAAGCAATTGCGAACAAGGTACACTGAAAACCTAAACGGGTAGAGCGACTAGCTTTAAAGCTAGTCGTAGTGATGCCCAGACTGACTAGGTTTAAAGCTAGTCGGTCACGACGGACTAGCTTTCCTTTAACACAACCCGGTTATTACGGACTAGCTGTAAAACTCGTCCGTCTCTACGGACTAGCTTGAAAGACGGACTAGTTTTAATGCTCGTCGGTCACGACGGACTAGCTGTAAATCTCGTCCGTCGTGACCGACTAGTTTGACGGACTAGCATAAAAACTAGTCGTAGTGATGCCCAGACTGACGAGCTTTTGAGCAGGACTAGCTTTACAGCTAGTCGGTCTTGGTGTAAAAGCTAGTCCGTCACGCTTTTCTGCCGCGATGTTCTTGCTGCTCTCTTGACAGACTAGCATGACGGACGAGGTTAATATGGCTTCATCAGCTTGTCAGAGACGTCAAATCTGAAATATTAGAAGACAATTTAAAGATACGATTAAAAAACATGCATTTTGTCACAAGAATTCGAGCAAAAAGCATTTAATTATGATGATATAAATCAGAAGACAGGAATTAATACAGGAGGCACAATAGTTAACATTATGGCAATTATAAATAATGGGGGCAAGGGGGCCCAGGGGTTGCCGCCATGGCTTGCATCATCAGTACTTTTTTGTTGTAGGCCTACCTGCTTTTGCATTTTCGGCCTATACACTTATCCTTGAGAGCCACTTCAGAATCCCAAAGTCGTGCCTCTAATCCAATATTCTTTTCTTTCAGATACAAGTGATCTAAAAAAAAAGTGGCGCCTATATTTATTATCAGAATTAAATTTCGATTTTAATAATTTAATGTGATTTTCATTATCGTTGTAAATACACATAATTTATAAATTGATTTGGCAAGACATAATTGTTCGCGTTGTGATAGCATTAATCTATGTTTAAAAAAATAACGCTATCTGTGAACTGAAACACAAGGAATTAAAAAAGAGTACTCACACAGTCATGTCACTCGAAGGAGATCGCCATTATAATCAAAATCTTAAGCTTTATGTGATTTTCATTATCGTTGTAAATACACATAATTTATAAATTGATTTGGCAAGACATAATTTTTCGCGTTGGTGATTATAGCATTAATCTATGTTAAAAAAAATAACGCTATCTGTGAACTGAAACACAAGGAATTAAAAATGAGTACTCACACAGTCATGTCACTCGAAGGAGATCGCCATTATAATCAAAATCTTAAGCTTTACGGGGTATATCGCGTCTCCGTCTGTACAGTTTGCTCATGAAATGGAATTCACATACAAATAATGCAACTAATAGTGATGTTCTTTTTCGCAATGCGCATGTTATTCAATCAATTGTACCACCTTCTATTCACTGATGTTGCTAAGCCGCGCATTCACCAGCAATCTATAAGAATAGACTGTTCATGGGTTCTATAGTAACGAAGTATTCAATTAGTCTGTAATTAAAGAATGGAACCATATTTATAACCTACTCGTGAATGGCATACTTTTCATGATTGATGTTATGTCGGCAATCGTGAGCTCTCAGTTTGTCAAGCCAAAACAACCTTTGTTTGAGAATGTTGATTGTATTCAACTTCTATTCACTGTTGCTGCTAAGCCGGGCATTCACCAGCAATCTGTAAGAAACTACCGGGTTGTTGAGTTCTATAGTAAAAAGGTATTCAATTAGCCTGTAATTGAAGAATGGAGAACAATTATTTGGAATCTACCGGTACTCATGAGTTGCATATTTGTCATAATAGATGTTATGTCTCGTAAGCTTACAGATTGTCAAGCCAAAACAACCTTTGTTTCAGAATGTATCAACTTGATTATGCTCGGAAACAGAATAAATAGAGAAGATACATTGAAACGACATTGCAACTATTTGCATCAAAAGCTAGTCAGTCATTTTAATGGGTAAACTGTCCGTCCTACCTATTTTTATTTGACCTAGTCGGTCACGTCGACGGACTAGCATCAAGCTTGAAGGACGAGCTTTAAAGCTCGTCCGTCAAGTTGAGAGATGTTGATTCAGTTGTATGCCAGTCCGTCTCGACGGACTAACATGACAGACTAGCTTTCAAACTAGTCCGTCTTGACCGACTAGCTTTAAGGCTAGTCGGTCCATTGACGGACGAGGTTAGGTTTTCAGTGTAGATATAGTAGTCCAGGACTGGAGGTAAGGTTTTTTTTTTTTTCTTTCCTTCAACGAAAGATTTTATTCAATCATTCCAGAGCAACATATTATACATATAAAGTGTATATATTTGAATTTAAACAAACAAATATCAACAAAATTATTACTCATTTGTACAATTCTCCATCTGTCAGCAAACCACAAACTTATTATTCTTAGTGTAAAGAACCCGTTCAATTTCTTTAACAAGTCTAAGCATATTTTGAAAGAGTATTAAAGAAAGTCGTTCCTGTTTTGCTCTTTTGGTATTGATATAAAGGTATTTAGCGTATAATATAACAAAATTTAAGCTAGATTGTCTACCATCTGTGGAAGCGAAAAGAAATGTGTTTCTATCGAAGACGACTTCGTTTGTTAAGAAACATTAGATTGCAAATCTTGAATGATTGATTGCGTAACATAATTCCAAACAATGTGAAATAGTTTCACGGATGATAAGCAAAATGTACACAAATTAGAAAATCTGCTATACCAATAGCATGAAGGTGTTTGTTGACCCCAGTATTCGATGCAATATCTGAATTGAAAATAACGCAGCTTCGTAGATAGACAACATTTAAGGAATAATTATAAAGCTTTTCCAGTTTTGAAATAGGTTCAGTTAAAATTGTATTCCATTTAATTTCCGAAGTCGGAATTCGAAAGATTCTTTTCAACACACAAGTTGATGGATATATTTACAAACTCTGAAATTTCTTCAGGTTATGTAACAATTCTTCTTGGAGTGTTTTGTTTTCAGCTTGGGGTTGTTGAATGCCGTGTTTCCATTCATTTGAATTGCAGAAAGCAATGAATAGTATTCGAGAAATTGCATCGAATGTTACATTTTTTTGCATAAATACAGCGTGTGAAATAAAAGAAACATGTCTATCTAGCAAATGCCAGAGACTTGTGTAATGCATTTTCTATCCAAATTGTGTTTGCAACACAACAATTACACCTATTTTAATTAAAGAGTTATTCCCACAACACTTTGTCTTAAAAAGTTTACATCAGGTCCAATTAAATTATCGAAAAAGTTAACGCACTCCAAGATAATAAATTTCACGTATAAAGAGTTTTTTACTTTTTGACATTTGGGATCTTGTGTTTTTAAATTGCACAGCCAAAATAAAATCACCACGCTAGATGTTTTTAAACAGTATTTAAAATTTCCATTTTCCTAAATTATCACCAATCGTTATTCGTTTGACCCATGCAATTTTTAAACTGTAATTACATGAAGGAGATGTAACATTTTCAAACCACCTTGCAATAATTCCAATATCGTGTGGCGGTTTAATTTTTATCTGGCTTTCGCGTTCCATATAGAAGTACATTAAAGATTATTTCCGTACAAAAAACCTTCGCGATGGCTTTGGAAGAACAGATAGAAGAAATATTAATTGAGAAAGGCCCAATGACTTTAATATATTGATTCCTCCAATCGGTGTTAAATCTCTCATATTCCATATTCAAAATATTTTTCCAGTTTCTGTAATTTTGGAGGAAAATTTAGTTCAATAAATCATCAGGATCAGTCGAAAAACACACACTAAAAGCTTGTAGGGGCCTTTGAATATTTCAGTCCAGAAAAAGATATTGTCCGAGGGTGGGCTTTGTAATACCAAGAGCTATTATTTCTGACTTGTTTCGGTTAATGCGTAATCCCGAAATACTTTGTATCGGTCTAAATATTCTCATAATGGTTCTAGTGATTTGACGTCCTTAAATAAAAGTAGTGTCATACATATGAATTAAGTTTAATTTCTATATCATTCACCGTAATGCCTTTAATATCATATCTCTTCTATCCATAACACATTATTTCATTACAATGATAAACAGGAGGGGGCTTAGAGGGCACCCTTGTCTTACGCCACATGAAACATTAAGAAATTAGTAGCATCCATTGTTTAACACACAAGAAGATATATCATTATACATAACTTTTACCCAAGATATCAAATCTTCTCCAAAATGAAAATATTCTAAAGCTTTGAAACAAAAAGACCATTCCAATTTGTCAAATGCCTTTTTATATAGCAATTCATGAACTGGAGATATATATTCATTTGGGTGAATTCAATCATATCTTAAGGCTAAAGAATTTCTCCCTATGTGCGACCATGAGAGCAAATTCCCGTTTGGTCAATTATTAATAATATGGATAAGACTTTTCGTAAGTCAGTGCTAGACTCTAAGCGAGAATTTTATAATCTGTATTCAATTACAGATTGGGTCTCCAATTTGACGAAGATATTGGATTTTGATTTCTTGGAATAAGGTTATGATAACTCTCCTTTGGTCTAATGATAGTTTTTTTTTGTTTGTTTATTTACCACGTTGTATAATGAGTAAGATTAAAACTTTTTAACAACATTTCTCCTAAGTCTTTGAAGAAGAATTTGTAGAATTCACAAAGGAAAACCATCTGTTCCTGAGTCTTATTATTTTCATAGTTTTAAGAGTATTAACAGCATTCTTGTAATGTTATAACCTTCACATTTCTTTGCAATTCTGCTGATATATTGGGCTTCCATTATCTCTGAGGTAACTATGATTGAGATCAGCTTGAGGAGGGTCACATGAAGAAAAAATAGATTCATAATATTCTTTTATAGCAATAAGTATTTCATCTCTTGATGTTATTATTTTATCGTAATCGACATGTAATTTAGTAATCAACTTTTGTCGTTGATTTCTCTTCTCTAGATTTATAAAGTACCGGGTATTCCTTTCACCATTCTCTATCCAGTTTGCTTTTGATCTTATCATTATTCCTTTAATTTTCTTCTCATATAACGCCTCAAGCTCTTCTCTGCATAACTTTATAATCACCAACCGTTTCTGATTGATTTTGAGCATAAGAAGATTCAAGAATACTGAGCCTATCAATGAGTTTTTTCTCTTGTTTTCTACCTTCTCTCGCTTTCTTTATGGAATAATGAATTGTCATCGACCTTATTTGACATTTAAGAAAATCCCAGAATGTATTAGGATCGAGAGCATCATAAAAATTATTTTTATTTTCTTGTATACACTTACGAACCATATCTGCGTATATTTCATCATGCAATAGTGAAGTATTGAATTTCCAAAACCCACGTCCTCTGATTTCATGTATAAAATTTAAATTTACATTTATAGCTGAATGATCGGTTTTAAAACCAGGTACAATATTACATTCATCAATCTGTGTTACAAGATTATGTGATACTAAGAAAAAATCCAAACGACAAAATATATTTCTAGAATGCCATGTGAACATTTTAACTGTAGGATTGTTCAATCGCCATATATCAACTAAATTGTACTCATTCATTATCGTTTTGATAGAATTCAAAGAATGTGAATGCGTGATCTGAGGAAGACCCCCTTTTTTGTCTATTGTTAAGTCCAAAATTAGATTAAAATCTCCGCCCCAAACCACAGATTTACTGGAGGTAAGGTTGATATAAGATTATAGTGCCTTAAATTCAAGTACGTGAAACTATGTTTGCAAATACGGGGGGGGGGGGATACAACTACACTTACTTGTAATGTTGGGAAGATCATTCCAACCAAGAAATTCATTGTCCATGATACTTGAGCCCCTATTGCCATAGCAGAACTACGGGGGCCCTGTGACCAGATCTCCGTACAAAGAACGAACGGAGCAGTGCCTGTGAGATATAGATAGACATCAATTAGCAATTAGATTGACAGTCAACACCTGTCTCTTATAAATACCATCTAAGGGTAGCAGACAAAGTGCTCAGACAATGTAGACTGGTTGGCCTATACCCCGCTTCTGAATATTGGGATGCAAAATGGAATCCTAATTGAGAGGGGGCCCCAAAATTTATAGATTTTTTTTTTTCAATTTTATTTTTAGGATCAAGCGGGTTTTTTTTCCATGCTCAACCAATTATACAGAACGTGACAGAAAAAAATATACCCCGCATTAAGAGCTTTGTAATTTATTCTATAATTCTATTTCTTATTAAAGAATACCTCGTAATATGTTCATTGATACAACATTTATACTTTTGATATCTTGATGAGTGATCACTGGGCTTTAAAAAAAACCGTTGTCAAAATTGCATCTGCAGGAAGTTGATATCATGATGAGTGATCACTGGGCTTTAAAAAATAACCGTTGTCAAAAGTGCATCTGCAGGAAGTTTCGGTAGATGTTACTTTTTTTCAAGGAGAAGTAACAAGTGATTTTGTTTCTTTTTTATTAAGTTATCCATGACAGTTCTGATGTAAGTTTCGAATCAATCGACACAATATGATTTACTCTTGACATTAAATAAGATTTAATGTCACATCAGTTAATTATTTCTTATACGGGGCTCTAAAATGTCGGTATTTGTTTCGGTTGTGTCATAATAAAACAAATTATATTAACTTAATGAAAAGTAATAAATAAATTAATAAATTATATCAACTGGCTTACCTGGGCCCAGACTGACCATGAATATATGGAAGGCAATTAGAGCAGCACTTATCCATGGTAACCACCAATAATGAGACTAAAAGAAACACAAGAGAATACCAAATAGATAATTATATTGCGCTATATATCACAAACGATATGAAAGATGAAGGTGCCAGAATACTGACAGGGGGCAGCAATTTGAATTACATTACTAGTGAATGACATTTCATAGTATCATGTCACCGTCATATGAATCGCATAATTATCTGAAATAATAGTTTAAAAAAGTAAAAATATGATAACTCATAACGCAATTAATATTTCTATTAAAAAGGTAAAATATAAACTTGACTCAATGTTTAATATCAGATTCATATTAAAAAAAAAAAAAAAATCAGAGTGGTTTTAGAAAAATCTTTAAAAGTCTGGTGACGTATACAATCTTTTTACAGTTTCATATAACTGATGAAATTAAAAACATGTTAATATTAAGTTATGACGACAACAGGAGAGAATACTGTCTAGATGGCTCACCTGAAATTGCATACATAATGTTAAACTACCCAGGATGAGAATACAAGCAAATAAAGCTCCAATAATGATAGGCCGTCGGCCAAATCTGTCGAAACAATAGCCCTGAAAGGGAGAGGAAAACAAGTGTGATGATTACAAAATTTTGTAAAATTATTAGAAAAGAAACATACGTCAATTAATCAAGTTTATTATGTTTCTGTATCGTTAAACATAGGTTGCTACAGTTATGACATTTGCGAGAAAAAAACCAACAAACAAACAAACAAACTCAAAATGCAGATTATTTTTGTACAACCAAAAAATGAATTACTAAAGTTTCAAAACAATAATATTTTGGTTCAACCCCCTTATCGTCTTCAATGTAACGGGCCTTAGTCAACAAAGATGCAATTTTGCATTTTTTAAATTTTTTTTTGGCCGTTTTGCCTATATCTTTATTTATTTTGTCCGATACCCGATACGGTCAATTTGTCTACAACCCATATGTCTATCATTGAGCTGGTCAAGAAGATACAATGATTTCCAACTGGTGTGCTTGGTACACTTCCCGGAGTGAAAGAACGGCTGTCATTAAGTCGGTCCTCACCCACTATTTGTACTGTCATGTTGGTCAAGTAGATTTATTGATCATAAACCTTTGTCTTTTGAAAGCTTCCGTTTTGATGTCCACAGTGTCGGCACTGGTACACCTGTGAAACGTGACCCAAAATTCCAAAACAATATTGAACTCCCGAAAAGGATAATAGAGCTAATTTCAGAAGATGAGAAGTCTTTTTTTTCCCTGCGTAGGATATAATTAAGAGCTCTTGCTCAGTAGCTTCCAATCGTTTTAAATCTCTGGTCCATGAAAATATAAAGAAAATACCTCGAATAAATTCAGGCGACTTATTTGCGGTTTTGAGTTGACGGGTCATATTTTACCGAGATGATTGTGATTATTGCACATCCTATTCCTAGCCAGACTGTCACAAAGCCAATCTGAGTGTCATTTAAACCTGTGGCATGGAAAACATCGACAAGGTAGAACCAGATCTGTAACACAACAGAGAAATAGATGTGCAATAGATAGATGTAAACTTCCTTCCAGATAAGTGTTGTTTAAAACTTTTCGAGAAATTACCACAAAATTACAAAAAAAAACAAATAAATAAACAAGTTCACAGAATGTACGGAGGATTTTGAAATTAATTATATCAGCCACATGGTTTGGTAGAAGCTTTATTATAAATTAAAAAAACATCAACAACAACAGTACTAGATAAAAATTATAATTAATATTTTTCAAAATAATTTTTAATGGGTAGGGGCTGCGTAAATTCTTTTTAAAACTAATTACCTTAAATAATTATCAAAAAAATTAAGACCACTTTTTCGCCCACGAGGAAAATAGGATATAGGACAATGCGCGGTCAGAATTGATAACCAAATTACTGAATAATAAATGTTTTAGTTATAAATGTTAGTTATTCAATTGTATTAGTTTACCGCATTTGTCCCGGTGAGGTGAACACAACAATTACAGAGCACCGTCAAGAGCAGAGGTTTTCTCCAATCGGGGTTACGTAACCTCAGCAGGTCCATTATTCCAACAACTTCTAGGTATTTTTCTCGTAATCTCTCTTCTTCCATGTCAGAGATTTCACTCGACAAGTATTCGGAAGCTCGTAACCGTTTGAGTGCTATTATAAAATGAAAGTAGATATACTTGTATGATTGAATTTCAGGAGAACAAGTTTGAAAAATATGTATTAAATTCGACTATAGTCGCAATAGTACTTATTAACTATATAATCTTAATAATTAATTTTCTCTGTAATGACTGGTTTAAATGATCTGAAAATTACTGATAATGCGAGGGCCGGGCTGAGGCATAATTTCTCCTACTTAATACTAGGCAAATATTGTTATACTATTTTTAATAATTAAAGAGAAAGGTCTTCTTTTTTATGCTTAAAATTAATGTGGCGGGCAAAGAGTTAAGAAGGAAACCACGAGACGTATTCATGATAGTTAATTTTGTCTGATCTTTATTACAGTTTGACCCCTCCCCCTCCTCGAAGCAGCTTGTTTACAATTTGGTGTAACAAAATATAATGTGACGAGCAAAAGTGAAAACAAATTGGATAAATATCAATGTTAACACTCTAAAACCTGACTTTTGTTAAACCAGTTCAACTAGTCTATTCAAAAACCTGATTATCTTAAGCAACATGATATACGATTTGAGATTAATTACGAATTACCTTTTATTGCACTTTCAGGTTGATTTTTCTTGATGTATAACCAGCGAGGGCTCTGAGGGCAAACTAAACTGGTGGTCAGCTGGAAGATACTTGTGAGGATAACAGGAAGACCTAATAACCACGGCCATGAATCCACTCCAGTGAAGACAAACAAGCCGAGTATCTAGAACATTACGAAATTATTTCGAAATTGAAATATAAAAATGTAATTCTACCGACTTTTGAAATTATAACAATAATAATAATACAAAAACCAACATAATCAATCATTTTGTTACTATACCGTTAAATCAGAGACTGACCATTGAAAACAGAAACTAATCTAATCCCTGTAACATAATGTATAGCATAACATCTAGCAAAATGAATTATTTTGTTAGTATACCCTAAATATGGGTTATCTGGTCAATTATAAACTCTATGCATTAAATTTTGTTAATGTTTATTTCATTTAAATGGTACTTCTCGAAGCGGTTCTATCGGTCTTTTAAAAACTTACAGCAAATGATTTCGTTATTGAATTACAGGTAATTTCATGAGCGGAGAATTCCAACTTAATGTTGTCAACGACGAATTTAAATAACGAATGCTCATAATATCTATTTGATTGGTGCAATTTACAATTTGGTTGTCGAGTTTCTTATTTGGACTGCTCAAAACAAATTTGAATGTTGTCTTTTAATCGCGATCACATTTCGGACGAAACTGAGAGAAGGAAGTGTCAAATTAAACGTAGTTCGAACTTGACCAAAAAACGCTATAATATAGGTTTTCCTGGTCAAGTTTAAACTATCTCCGATCGATTTGACATTTCTTACAAGCACTTTCGTCCGTAACGTAATCGCGTTTAAAGATTTAAACGTTTAAACGATAGCTCACTCCATGAGGTACCGTTTAAATTGAATGAACGTAAACGAATTCGATAGCAAAGAGTTTAAAATTGACCGGGAAAATACTAGTATAGGTTGTACCAGCATACCTTACCTGAGAGAGCGCGACACCAATGTTGTGTTGGACGCCATGCATAGCTGTAACTGCACCGCGGAGAGAGGTCGGGGAAATCTCAGTAAGGTACATCGGAACTACAGCACTTACTACGCCTATAGACCATAGCAATGAATATAGAATAAATAAATAAATAAATAAATACATACAAAAAACAGCGATATTCTTTCTTTTCCTTTTTTTTTTTTCTTTTTTTTTTTTTTTTTTTTGGGGGGGGGGGGAACGACAACATTTAAAATATACTTAGGCCTATAAATTATCTATTTAAACTATATATCTACGGCGTTCGAATATATAAATCAATTCAAATATATACAACGGGAAAAATTTTCTTTTTTAAAGGAAAACAATCCTGCAAACATAAAAAAAGTCCTCAGCTTTGTGAACTCTCCTAAATCCAACTCTCCGAAAAAGAAATGAATAAAGAAAAATAGATTTAAAAAAATATATAATATACATTTTCACAGTTTTGGCCTCCCCCATCTCTAAATGCTCTTTCTGTCCATTACATTTTATGACAAATATCATACGACCTTAATGACTTACCTATGTTGACACCAACCAGGAATCTACCGATCATTATCATCTCATATGACCTAGCCAGGAAACTCAAACTCATGATCGAGGCACCCAAAATCGAGAAGACATTGTTCAGCATAATTGTCTTCTTCCTGCGAAGGAAGAGCGTGAAAAGATTATCCGATTTCCAGGGTAAATTTATGATTTATTATAAAGATAATGTGGCTATCATGATTCGCTTTATGCAAATGTTCCCTTTAATATTAACTAAATAACAAAAACAAAATGCGCATGAAATATAATGTCATTCAGCCCAAACGTTGTGCCTTTAGAATAAATGGATATAATAGAAAAAATAATGAAATTAGAGTTTATTATAGTTACCCCAGAATTGTCATAACTGACACCAAACCATTTTTAAAAAACAAAAGCCTTTTTAATACGGCTAGGCAAAACGTTGACGAAAATTTCTCGATAAGGTTGTTTCACCTTTTGAACGCATTGTTTTGTTGTTGTTGTTGTTGTTGTTTTGTGTTTTTTTTAACCACGGAAATATCCCCTAATCAACCATTAGACTATTTATTTCTAGTTTTGTTATTATTATCTTTATTATTATCGTGTTTTTTGTTGTTGTTTTTTGTTTTGTTGCATGCATTATTTCTACGGCAACGGAAAAAAAAAAAAAAAATTGCTTACTTTTGTATTCTATTTTAAATTAAAGGGACCAGCGCCTTACAAGCTTTGCTTCTTGCTGGTTCCTGAATTTTCTTTATAATTGTTTTCTCTGTTACTTTTGAACAAAATGTTCTATGTTACATACTGATGTTGTTAATTTGATTATTTATTTTGTTAACTTTTGAAAACATGAAAGAAAATCAATAAAGTAATCTTGAAATCTTGAAATCTTGAAATCTTGAAATGATTTAGACTTTACCTTCCCAACCGATTGCTTGGATAAGCAGATATGAGGGCCCCTACTGCTGCACCTATACATACAAAGGATACTGCGAATGACCACAGCCATCTCTCCGATCCTTCTTCGAGATAGTCCCCAGTCCGCTGATGATGTGACTCGTTAAAAAAGTCCTTCATATGCTTTTTAAGGAGTTCAAGGTGGGAGAAAAGGGTCATTTGATTAAAAGAAATATATTATGTTTATCCCACTGATGGTTTAAAGAGCCAAGTAACATGTGAAATAACATACGCAAACGTAATACATACAACAATAACCAAAAAACAAAAAAAAAACAACAACAACAACAAAAAAAGACAACGAGTGACTAATTGGGGGCAGGAAAGGCTTCTTTCTGTCTTTCTTTTTTAAAATGAAATTTTCCATTGCAAATGTGTAATAAAGTTTATTTACTTGAATGGGGGCTTATTGTTAGCAATTGAACAGTTAAGGACCTTCAACCTACCCTCGAAGGCACAGATAGAACACCAGTATTGAATCCACCAAGCATTGATCCGCCCAGGGTAACAGACACAGTACTCAAGACCAGTAGAAATGACATACCCTGAAATAACAAATAAGGAGAATGGAAGAATACGGTTCTAGCAACTATCCATGGATAATACCCCCCCCCCACACCCCTGACAACTACCCTACTAAAAGCCTACAACCTAATAAACCCTATCTAACCTGAGTAGTCATTGTCCGGGGTAATTGTCAGGGGGTAAAGTTGTTCCGATACGGAAGATGAGATATTCAAGACAGTAGTCTCCTGAATGTCAAATAATGAAATAACACTAAAAATGAATGGGGGAAACCCATTTAGAATGACAAAGTAAGTTGTTGCTTATGATGATGTTGTCTCTAGGTGATGAGAAAAAGTGTCCCTTAAAGATATCATGGACTATTTTAAAGGCTATTTTGACGCAATCATATTTTTCAGGTTTTTGTTTTGTTTTGTGCAGTATCAAAAGTAAGAGTCTGATCAAATGGAAAGGGTCCACGAGGTCGAGCGCCCACGAGACCGAGTATTTTTCCAACGAGGCCGAGGGTCCACAAAGCCAATTTTTCTCATGTTGTACTGTATTTTGCAATATATAGCTCAAATCCTGTTTTTTTTTTTAAGAAAAAGAAATTCATTACTGACGAATAATAAATATAAGGAAAATATTTAAAACTAAAGTAATGTTTTCAAAATTTCACAAAGAATAAACGGATGAACAGGTATTCAATGGCCACTACACTTTTGTAAGATTGGTAAGTGAGATGATACTCGAGTAAAAACATGATATTGTCCCGATTTACAAAAGCCTTAGCAAATTAATACCCGTTTTTATCATTTGTAATTTATAAGATTAAATTTTAGGCTTCATTGGAGGATATGCTTAGCGGAAACTTTTTTATTGACGCACACAAACATCCCGATGAAAGAAAATACTAGTATGAAAAATAATCGGCCTCGTGGATCCTAGGCCTCGTGGATCTTCGGCCTCGTGGGAAAATACTCGGCCTCGTGGGAAATACTCGGCCTCGTGAACCCGGCCTTGTGGACCCTCGGCCTCATGGGCGCTCGGCATCGTGGACCCTCGGCCTCGTGGGAAGACTCCGATCTAATCATCGGTAAGAGGGCCCAGAGGTTGCCTTATTTTCCAAGTGACAGTGGTGGCGGGTTCTCGATCCTGGCCGAGTCGTACCAACGACTTTAAAGGGAAACAAATCATTGTTACAGAAGGATACGAATGATTTATTAAAAAAAAAATAATAATAAAAAAAGAGAAGAGAAGATAAAATGTAAAAACAGGATGAAATATAAAGAGGAAAATGAAGCCAGGTCATAGTTTTTCGCTCGCGCGAACAACCAATACCCTACTCCCTCCCCCCGGAAAAAAAACAACTACACTAACAAACAAAAACAAACCACATAGAATGCCCAATTCTAAATCAATATACAGAAATTTCAGCTCGCATTGTTAAATGAAATATGTATCTACGTTATAGCATAATATAAAAACGCTACAAATGCACTGTTTTCAGGTTGATATATCCCAAAAATTGGGGCTCGCGCTTTGCGCTCGCATTTTTTAATAAGATAAGCATTTTCTTTATGAGCATATCCCAAAAATACTTAAAAAAGCATTGTTTTCAGGTTCATATATCTCAAATTTTGGGCTCGCGCTTCGCGCTCGCTTTGTTTAATGAAATATGTATCTACGTTATAGCTTAACATAAAAACGCTTCGAGTGCACTGTTTCAAGTTAATATATCCAAAAATTTGGGACTCGCGCTTTGCGCCTGCATTAGTTAATGAGATGTGTGTCTTCTTCATGAGCCTAGCACAAAAAAAAATAATATGTTTTCAGGTTAATATCTCAACAATTTTCGGCTCGCGCTTCGCGCTAGTATTGTGTGATAAGACAAGTATTTTCTTTATAATATTTATAATATTTTTTTTATATTACAAAAACGCTTTTAAAAAAACATTGTTTTCAGGTTGATATATCTCAAATTTTCGACTAGCGCTTCGCGCTCGCTTTGTTTAATGAGATATGTATCTTCTTTAAAAGCCTAGCATTGAAAGACGCTAAAAATGCACTGTTTTCAGGTTGATATATCCAAAAAATTCGTACTCTCGCTTCGCGCTCGTATACAGTAGTTTAAGGAGATGTGTTTCTTCTTAGCACAAACAAAAATTTCATATGAATTGTTTTCAGGCTCTCGCTTCGCGCTCGCATTGTTTGATGTGATAAGTATTCTTCATTATGATCATATCACAAAAACGCTTTAAAAACATTGTTTTCAGGTTGATATATCTCAAATTTTCGGCTCGCGCTTCGCGCTCACATTGATTAATGAAATATGTATCTACGTTATAGCATATCATAAAAACGCTAAAAATGCACTGTTTTCAGGTTGATATATCCAAAAATTTGGGCTCGCGCTTCTCACTGGCAATGTTTAATGAGATGTGTGTCTTCTTTATGAGCATAGCACAAAAAGAGTTTAATATGCAATGTTTTCAGGTTGATGTATCAAAAATTTTCGGCTCGGGTTTTGCGCTCGCATTATTATTAATGTAATACATTTGCATGTTCATGACTGACCCTTCCCCCCCAAAAAAAAATTATAAAATAAAATAGAAAAAATATTAATTTCGGTAATTTACTGTATTGTAGGCACAACCCCCCCTCCCAGCGCTTCTTTTCAAGCAACTGATCAAGGAAAATTGGAATGAAAAGAAATCCGCCCCCCCCCCCTATTGGAGAATGCTGGATGCCCCATTATAATCAATTTCTTCAAAGCGTGGCAGTATGTCGCAGCACTCACGGGAATGAATAAATGACGTGAAGTTTCGTTCAAACAAAAAGACCAGAAACCGATTTAATCGCATTGGCATTATAAAATCTAATCATCTGCTGGCATAAGTTATCAGTAGTTACGTAGGCCTACTGAGTACTTTATTTTGCATACGGCCGAATACGTCTGCTGCCTTCTATATATTGGTCTTGGATGGGGAAATAACCAATGACATGAATGGCTCTGGGAATATTTAACGATGTATATATATATATTATCATAATTAACAATAATAAGAATAGTTATAGTTACATTTATATAGCACTCAATCCACCATCAGTAGGGTACGTGTTATCCGCGTCATGGTGCATATTGTCTGCTGTCTTCTATATCATGTATATATTGGTCTTTGATGGGGAGATAACCAATGACATGAATGGCTCTACGTGCATTTTATTCTGTTGACATTATTTACAGCAAAGTTTAAGGCCCCTTGCGATAGAGTGATATGCCTGGCTACTTATATAACTATGCAGCATGACAAATACAGATCCTACCTTACTTGTTAGTCGAGATCAATATCGAACAGATAACATTATACCAAACTGGTATTACGCAGACCATATGAGCTCAATAACCGTTTCAAATGACGAACCTTTTTTCTCTCAGTATTCTGTAGTTTCGAATCTTTCCCGGCATCGTCGAATACCAAAGCATCCTCGGTTTCGTTTGTCTGCATCGTTGTCATCTGCCCACATGCATCCGAGCTCTCATCCATATCACCAGTTACTGCATACCACGATCGCGTGTAGGGCCTGGTCACACGTACGTTCCTCCTTGGATCTTGGCGTGCGCAGCCATATTGTGCGGTGGTCACATGTTTTGATTTCTATGGTCACGTTCAACTCTCCACGCCATACACAATACAAAGTCGTAGATAGATACAAGTTGTGTTGTAACCATCACGGTCTATTGTCCTCTTGTGCAACGAAGGGTTCGTTCATTTATGTTCGTGTTTTTTTCATGCAACGAAATGACACCGAAAACAAAATAGTAAGAAAATCCACAGAGATAATTCAAAAGCGACAACGTTGTGAATATACACCTCTACTTTAATGGATATTTGAGTTTGAAATATACCAATTAAACACACAATTTGGCCTTTCTATGGTCACTTTAAAGAGTGCTCAAAATGACGATTTATTTTTTTACTTATTAACCAAGTATAGAAATTATATGTGCTTTTATGGAATCATACTTTTTCAATATCTCTTTCCTCTTTGATATTTTGAAAAAAATATGAAATGTTAATTAGAAGTTACCTGAACCGATAGGCCTACCGTTGTTGGCTTAAGAAGGATATTTTTTTTAACTTAGGGACGTCCCTTTGAAATCAGGTAAAATCTTCTCTTTTTTACAAATAAAACCATAGATTCGGAACAAGTATTTTTATCATTATGTCAATCGTTTATTTCTGATTTTGATGTTGATATCAATCACCGAAATTAAAATTTGGAGTGTGGAAATAAAATGTATGTCCATGTTTCGTTGGATTAATGCTGCAGTAAACAGGAAAAATGATTAATTTTGTATTGAAACTCGCAGAAAATAAATGTCAGCGTGCATTGAGAGGCTATATCGCCGCGACTATCGGCCAAGTTTTCCAGTCCCATTCCGGTGTTTGGTAATATTTCACATGGGTTTCACATGTGATATTCCAGGATGTGTCTTCAAGTAAAAAAAAAACTTCTAATTAACGTTTCATATGTTTTTCAAAATACCAACAAATATAGAGATATTGAAAAAAACTATGATTTCATATCAATTCTACTCCACGTGAAATGTAAACCTAACGTATGGCATTAATTCTTAACATAAAGACGCGTCCATTACTTGAGGTGGGGAAACGCAACATTACATTCATGAGTTTAGTGGAAATACAGCTGAGCGGCGTAGAAAATTTTACGGCTCTACATTAATGTCAACTAAACCCGGGCTGACGGCGGGAAGCGAACAATTGACAACTGCATGCAATTGTTACCTAGCGTACAAAAACTCGCCTAAGAAAACTTCCCTGTGGTGGAATTGTATTGTCCGTCGATCTGTTCGAGCAAATTACTCGTGGACATGAAAAAAATAATTTAACTTTTATCATAGTTTTCGTAGGTAGATGCTTCAGACCAGATTAGGGAAAACGACATTCTGGCAAGCCTATAACACGATTGTGCTGAAGTTGTAATCAGAATCTTTATTTCACATAGATTGATGTTCCAAACGATTATTGATATAACGAGTTATCTTGTCACTTCTTGCGAAGACGCCGTCCACATGCGATATGCATGTGATATACGGAAATATTGACCCGTCGAGTAAAAATTCTTTTGTTAAATAATGTTCAAAGTGACAGGACTTTTTCTTAACCAATCGAAATGAATGTACCATCTTTGGAAAGCTGAGAATTCAAGCTTTTAAAAAACTGTGCGAACAGTAAGTTGTAATATAATTATGCGTCATCGAGGAAGATGACTATGCAGCGTATGAGCTATTTCGAGAGCAAAATTCGATCTGACATGGCTTTCGAATTGACACTAATGACAGAACTTTTTCTTTTCTTTCCAATTTCTTATTCCTGTTATTAAAAAAATTCAGAATCTTAGCTTACTTAATCAGAGCGAACATTTAGTTGAAAATTTTGTTGCTCGCCATAATCAAGAAAACAAAGTGAAAAAAAAAACTGCAAAGTACGAAATGTCTCTGGGCGCGTTCGCTTTGAGTAGAGTGATAGCGCCCTCTTTCCCTTAAGTTTACAACTAGAATTGATATGTATAACCCAAAAATTCGTCGTTTTGATCAGGCTTCCAAGATGCATAAATAACTGAGCGAAATAATTCCCAATTGTTTGTTGAATTAGTTTATTTGATACACCAATCTCCAAATTCAAGATGCATATGCATCATTTTGCCGCTTTTGGTGTATTTCGGTGATTTATTGTAAATTTTGCTGTCCAACTCGTTTCAACTGCTTGAGAAAAACATTACAACAAATTACCGACCGCTTGCGTTGTACAAGAAAACTAGAATGCGCGCGCACCTCAAACTAACATGTCGTCCCATGCCAAGAGAACACACGAGGAACGTACGTGGTCAGTGGCGGACCTAGCCTGATTAGACACATACTTTACGGGGGGCGCATTTAGCAGAAACACAAATGCGCGCTATTGTTTGTGCATAAAGCGCCCCTCGTGAAGTATTGTGCCTAATCAGGCTAGGTCCGCCACTGCTGGTGGATGCCTGGACGTCACAGTTGATCTTATTTAATAGTAATCACAATTGCATGTGTTCGGGGTCTCACCTCTGACGGTTATCATAGCATGACAACCAGGGACCAATGTACTCCATAAACTCACAAAAATGCCGACTATTGTCGAGAGAGAATCCCGTGTTTTTTATGGAGGGCCGTGTAGGCCCCTATCACATAACAATGTTTGCACACTGGATTGATCATTGTTCAAACTTCAGGTGAAATGTAGGGGAGACCGGGGACAATTGAAACAGAGGCTCCCATTTCTAGCAGAAACACGCTAAAAACTTAACCTGTGTACAGAGCATGTATATTTCATCGCTCCACATGCTGTTTGAGTGTAAACATTTTAAAGGTTTTTTGAACTTTTTGCAGCAAAAAATAGTTTTTTGAGCAGGAAAGTTATATCACACATTTCCCAATGTTTTTATACTGAACAAATATGTGGTTGGGCTATGGCTGTTATTTTTATTTATTTAAATAATTTAAAAATATTATTAGACCTGTACTTTGCTAAAGTTTCAAGGATGAATACCTGAGCTAAGATAGAAAAAAAACCTCTCCAAACATAGTCGCCCACATCAGGGGCAATAGTAACAATACCGTTAACTTGAATCACATTTTACCAATCAGCATCTTGTTTCAGCTAATTGACATCAATTGAACTTCAATGATCGAAAGCATAATAATAAACAAAGATTAACCGACTATATAATTAACCGCCTGCAATATTATCATTTTCAGTTTTGATATTATCTAGCCTATTTAAATATAACACAGTGTAATAATTAGTAATGTAATTAGTAATGTCATTATTTGTTATGTAATAACCAAATAATCGGATAATTTATGATTAATGATTATGCGATATTGTACCAAACTCAATTTAAATTTGTAAATATATCATATTGCAATAATTACTACTACTAGATCGAGGGCAGAATAGCATTTAGCCTGTACCATCTCGGGCTCCATGAACATAATTTCTCCAAACAAATCTATCTTGCATGACTGTTTGTAGTTCCTGGTTGCTAGAAAGTCCAGTATCTTTTTTGAGTACATTCAAAAGTTTCTCGGCAACGTCCTCTTTCTGTGCCTTGCTTTGGTATCCCAAAGGATGAGCGGATTGGCAGAGAGTTCGGATGTCCATATCAAGACTGCTAGTTTCAGTCTCCTCATACGAATTTTAACTGATCTCGTGGTAAATTGGCATAAAGATTTACATTGTTACAAAGTATACCAACAAACATTGAGCGCTACCTCAGCATACGTGTGTACACTCCATCCAGTGCTTTTCCAGTTTGGATGTTAGTGTCCAGGTTTCAGACCCATAAAGTAACACAGATTCAACTGTTGCTACAAAAAGCCTTCGATTTAAGTTTGTCATTTAGTGTAGATTTCCACACTTTCATCATCTTGTGTAAGCGCAACCATGCAAGTGCCCGCCTCATTTTAATGTCATGTTCAGTTGAAGAGATCATGATCTAATATTTAAAAGTCATTTGTAACCTCTAATGTTGCCCCATCTGAGGTAGCAATACATATACCTGTATGAGTGCTATTAATTGCCATTGTTTTTCGTTTTCCTTGCGTTCACTTGCCAGTCAATACGTTTGCATCAGTTTCCACAGTTTCATAGCTTCCCGCCTTCACTCTACAGAGTTGATAACGAGCAATGTCATCTGCAAGCTCAAGTCTGTTACATTACTGGTGGTAACGTCTGCTCTTCCGAGGAAAAAGTAATCCAGTTCCTCGTCTTACCATGATGTGAGCGCATTGCATGTCAAGTGCTATGACAAACAGGAAAGGACCAGTGTATCACTTGTAGACTCCTCTATGTATCTGAAATAATCTGTCTCACCATCAGGGAACAACCTTTGCGTGGGTGTTCGAATAATGTGACACTGATGGCTTGGACCAGTTTCTCTGGGATTCATACACACTGAAAAAAATAAGTGTCTAAGTGCCCTTTTACAAGAGTCCAGCTCTGTCCGTGAGATGACACTTAAATTGGTTAAGCAGACTCTTTAATTTGAGTACAACTGACACTTATTGGAGTCTACCTTCTTGACTCCGACTAGAGTCAATCATGTTGTACTCTCTTGAGTGTCATCTCAGGGACAACGTTCAACCCCCCCAAACGAGTTTAGATGACACCTCGTTGGGAGTCTACCTTCTTGACTCCATCTGGAGTCAAACAACTAGACTCTCTCGAGTGTCATTCAGGACAACGTTCAACCCCCCCAACAGAGTTAGATGACACCTCGTGGAGTACCTTCTTGACTCCAACTGGAGTCAAACAATACTGGGACTTCTCCGAGTGTCATCTCAGGGACAAACGTTTCGACCCCCCCAAACCAGAGTTTAGATGACACCTCATTGGAGTTTCTATTTGACCCCTAGAGGAGTCTAGCATAGGGAGTTTAGATGACACCTTCATTGGAGTCTACCCATTGATCCTCCAGGGTCTAACATGCATGACTCTTATTGGGAGTCATCTCGGACAAATGCTCAACCCCAGAGAGTATAGAGGAGACTATACTCAGAGTCTAACACTTAGATCCTACAGAGTCCATTATACTTGGGACCAAGAGGAGTTTAGATGACACCATATTAAAGGGTACACTGCACTTCATTGGAGTCTACCACTTTGACCCTCAGGAGTCTAACATGCACGACTCTTGTTGGGAGTCATCGTCGGACATGCTAAACCCAAAATGGAGTTTAGACAAAACATATCAGAGTCTACCACATAGACTCTAGCGAGTCCAGCATACTTTGGACCAAGAAGCAGTTTAGATGACACTTATAAAGGGTTCCCACTGACTTCATTGGAGTGTGTCCACTTGACCCTCAGGAGTCTAACATGCATGACTCTTGTTGAGAGTCATCTCGGACAAATGCTAACCCAAGAGTCATGTGGTGTGGCAACATAGCTCTAAGTGTCATCTGTACTCTTCGTCTTCACTGTTGACTATAAGGGAGTTTCCAGATACAATCTGCGCATGCGCGAGTCTCCGAATCCACTTCGGGTCAGGCCATATGTACATAAAATGCGGCGACCGTACAGTCAACCCATGGGTTAACCAACGTACGGCATATCTACAAATTCTTATCAGACAAAAATCTAGCTGTATATTTCTTGTTGTCGGTTTTTTCCTTCTCGTTTGCCATGTTGAATAATATGATGAGACCTTTTCATGACTTTAATTAACGTTTTCCTCCCAGAAAGCTGCAAAAACACCGACTTTGTACTTATGCACACCGGTCCGAATATCGAGATTTCAAGCCCCGTTGGTTTCGGCGAACTCAATGCCGCTTTCCCGTACGCGAGTTGTTAACTTACAATTTTTCGCTTTCAGTTGAGAAAAGAGACTCAAATAAACATGGTATCAAAATAAAGATAGGAATAAGTATACATTGTCTATCTCATCAATAGACAAGTGCGATTCTTCATCCATATTTTCACAATATGAGCGAAAAAAAGCATGAAAACCATATGTAAATCAAAAGGTGTCATAGACTTCACACATAAGAATTCCTGATATAAAGGAGACCACGTACATATGACCCCTGACCCAATGACGTCACAGAGCTCCTATCGGTAACTGGAAACTCCCTTATTGAAGAGAATTGGATTCCTATGCCAGACTCCTATAGCAGTGCAGTGGGTACCATTGAATACGGTGTCATCTAAACTCCGTTGGGTCAAAGTATGCTTGACTCCTGTATGAGTGAAGGTGGTAGACTCTGATATGGTTTCCTCT
>CALNVZ010000674.1:2716604-2744700 GCA_940671915.1 Paracentrotus lividus | reverse complement strand
TTTTTTTTTTATTTTTTATTTTTTTTGTATTGAAAGCAGCGTTGTTTTAAAATTATGAGGTCATTAAAGAGGAAAATCAAAATGTCAAAATCCTTTGGTATATAAAATGTTTCACGCATACAAAATAAAGACGAAAATTGTAACATGATTTCAAAAATAGTAGGTCAATTAGACCCTTCCTTTATTATTATATACCTTTATGAAATAATTTCTCTTTATTGAAACAATCCTTAAATTCTCAGGCGTTTCTTTAAACTTATATAGAATATTTGTATAAAAGTGTTTTATTCTAGTTTTCGAGTGGTCTTAAAACAAATTAGATACAACAAATAATTCGTCCTTTATTCTAACATTGAGGAAATTTTAGAAATGACTCTTTTTTTTTTCTTTTTTTTTTTACCTTTATGGTATTTAAAAAAATATTTTTAAGATTCAAAATATGTTGATGAAATTAATAAACAAACAACTAATTATTTCATGTCATCAGTTACATTCAATTCCGATTTCAAATAATTGAATGTTATGATTTGATGTGTTTACCACATGAAAAAAAGTATGTGATGAAATAAACAATATTTATAAGGCAACCAAGGTATAACAAGTTTTATTTTTATGTTAGCTTTATTATGACCTACGTGCTTGGTCTGACTTTACGCGTATTCCCCTGTCGGAAAGTAGAACACGAAATAAATTTGTCTTTAGGAATTGTCTAAGAATCACGTTCGAAAATCATGTTTCGCATCAAGAAAGGCTAAAACGTGACAATTTCAATATTTCATAGCCCCAACTCTTATTTTCTTATTATTATGTTCCTTCAAGAAAAATAAAGAATTTGAATTCTCCAAATGCCAAGTAAGTCAGAAGCATCTAACGTCTATCAGAATAAAAATGATTTCAGATTTTATAATGTTCATCTTCTTTACAATCTGTAACGTCAAAATTATAAAAGTTATAATTTTGACGCGGCAAATAATGATAATGGACACCCACAATGATTCTAAATTAAATGAATAGTGTAAACAAATTTCACACTTTACATAACGAAATAAACGATATGATACATGAAGACAAACTACTTGCTCTTTATATATAACACCAATTATTTCCTTGTGCCACATTGAATTTCAGGAATCTTTGATTTGTATTCAATTGTAAGATTCTCTTAAAATTTCATTTGAAAATGCTATTTCATTTTGACAATAGGATTTACATGTAGCCAACTCGAAAGGGTACTATGAGCATTTATACAAATGCATGTTACAGCTAGTGTATAGTTTTGGGAGAAACATTAATTGGATTCACAATTAGATAATGTGAAAGATTCAATCCTATAACTATAATAAAGAAAATTATATTACTTGAAATCTCGTTTTAGTGTGTTTATGTCACAATATAATTATAAAACGTGGTAATTTGGGGACCCGACACCATTCAGCGTTTAGTCAGCGTTCACGAGGAAAGCCAATGAGGATTCTCTTGTGTGGGTGATACACACAGACTGTCACGCCCGTTCATGCGGGTAGCTCTGGTGAGCGCGCATCCCAGCAGAGGCACAAAACAACCTTTACATTCAAACATTTTCACTGAAATTCACCGGAAATCTTTAAAGGAATAGCACAAGATCTCTTACATCTATTTTAGTGCAATGTGGTCAACATGAGACTATATTTGATCGGTTTTATGCAGACTCGTTTTTTTTTTTTTGTTACGAAAACTATATACCAGGTTTAATGTAAAGTGAAATTCCTGTATGATGAGTGCCTATTGTTTATCTCCATAAACACGTGTGGGATGTCAATGGTTGTGTTATAAACACCCATGATACTTAAAGGATTAATCTTAATTATAAGCTTAATTATATGGCGCATAGTAGCCTATAGATAATCTATGTATTTGTCATAATCCTCTACGAATTGTACTTGAGTCTGCTAAATTCTCGAATAAGGATCGTACTAACGCTCTTATAGGAAAGACAAAATGACTTCATAGTTAACCAATACAGCGTTTATGGAGATATTGATATTAACGAATGCTTTATGTTTGTCGATTAATGATTTCTCATGTGAAAAAGGGTGCAACCCGCGAAAAATCGATTACGTATTACATTATACGGTTTATTCTCCATACTTGAATTTTTTTTTTTCCACGATAACTTTAGGAAAACTGATGATATCTCCAAATTACGAAATATTTGCTAGCTAGTTCACAATAAATTACAGTTTACCTTTTAAGATCAACGGTGTCGATTTGTTTTGGCGATTGGGGGGATGATCGTCGATATTGCTCTTTTCCTCAATGTGACACATACGATGGTATATGATCGCGTGTCCATTGTTGGGGGTGGGGGTAATGTTTGTATATTGTTGGGGGGGGTAATGTTTGTTATTGCATATAAATATGAAATGTATTGTATAATGCGACGAGCGCGAAGCGCGAGCTGAAAATTTTCTCAATAATAGTGACATAAAATGGGGCATTTGTAGCATAATTCGAGCGCGAAACGAGGAAGGGGCTTTAACTGGGTTTGTTAAAGGGGGGACCATGATGATTGTAATGGCTACAGATAATACATACATGCAGGCATGTCCAGTTAACCCATATCAATTCTACTCACGTGAAATGTAAACCTAGACGTTATGACATTAAATCTTAACATAAAGACGCGTCCATTATTTGAGGAGGGGAAACGGCAACATTACATTCATGAGTTTAGTGGAAATACAACTGAGCGGCGCAGAAAATTATACGGTTCTAACATTAATGTCCACAAAACCCGCGCTATAACGGCGGGAAGCGACCTGATTGACAACTGCATAGGCAATTATTACTTAGCGTACAAAAACTCGCCTAAGAAACTTCCCTGTGGTAAAATGGTCTGGTCAGTCGATCCGTTCGAGCTAATTTCTCATGGACATGAAATAAATAATTGAACTTTTATCATAGTTTTCGTAGGTAGATGCTTCAGACCAGATTGGGGAAAATACATTTTGGCAAGCCTATAACACCATTGTGCTAAAGTTGTAATCAGAATCTTTATTTCACATAGATTGATGTTCCTAACGATTATTATAATAAAATAGTGATCTTGTCAACATCTTGCGAAGACGCCGTCCACATGCGATATGCATGTGTATTATGCCGGAAATATTGACCCCATGCGAGTAAAGATTCGTGTTGTGATAATGTTCAAAAGTGACAGGACTTTTTTTTAACCAGATCGAATGAATTTAACATCTCTGGAAAGGTGGAGAATTCAAAGCTTTTAAAAACGGCTTGATCATTAAGCTGTTATATAATTATGCGTTATCCAGAAGATAATTATGTGGCGTATGAGCTATTTTGAGAGCAAAATTGGCCATTTGTACAGGAATTTGATCTGATTAGGATTTTCGAATTGGACACAAGTGACAGGACTTTTTTTCCTCCTTTGCAGTAAGTTATTCCTTTATTTTTGAAAAAAAAAGACTCTTTAGCGATTTATTCAAGTTGATCATTCTTTGAAAAGGTAGTTGCTCGCCATAATCAAGAAAACAAAGTGAAAAAACTGTGCAAAATACAAAATGTCTATGGCAGCGTTTGATTTGCGTAGAGTGATAGCGCCCTCTTCCTCTTAAGTTTACAACTAGAATTGATATGACTAGTACATATTTTCAGATTCTTTATGCGAGCGCGAAGCGCGAGCTAAAATATTTCTCAATAATAGTGACATGAAATGGGACATATATTGTAGAATAATGCTAACGCGAAACGGAAAGGGGCTTTATCCGATTTATTAAAGGGGGCCATCATGATGTAATGTCTATAGATACACCCACATGCACATTATTACGCATATGAGTACTAGTACATCGTCGAATTTATAGGGCTGTAATGCGAGCGTGAAGCGCGAGCTTAAAATTTTCTCAATAATATTCAACTGAAACATGGTATTTGTAGCGTTACATGACTATAAGCACGAAATTGATGGAGGGCTAGGGGGCTTTAACTAGTGATTAGAAGCGGAACATCATAACGTAATGCCAACAAACGCAAATCTATATAAATATGGACGAATTAGGGCAATATATTGTGCGAGCGCGAAGCGCGAGCTGAAAATTTTCTCAATAATAGTGACCTGATGAAACAAGATACTTGTAGCAACATGGGAGCACGAAACGGGGAGGGATTTAGTGTTTTAAACGTACCATCGTGGCATTAATAAATGCATAAAAGATGAACAAAGTCAAGTGCAGTTTGCACTATCTTATATTATGCAAGCGCGAAGCGAGAGCTGAAAATTTTCACGCAAATTCTAACAGTTATCTGATATTTGAGAGCAAAGTAGCGACTAATTTGAAAAGAGGGCATTTAGCCCCCAGAGAATAGTGAAAGTGTATTATATAATTAATGGTCCGAGTCCAAAAAAGTTACCTTGTCGATGAAGAGCCAAGCTAAGTGTTACAGACTCTTCAATATTCATTATTTATTTTATCAAAACCATCGTGGGTTATCGAGGGGGAATACTTATGACTTCAGTTTTACTTATCGAGGCACCTGTCCCCCATTCACCCTGGGATCAATGCCCCTGATTATCATCGATTTGATTTGTTTTTCTAATTGTGAATAGTGAAACATCTGTGCTTCCATTATCAACACGGTGTATTATTGTGTTACATGATTACTGAAGTATATAGGCACACACGAGGAAGATTAACGAAAGAGTGAGAAAATTTTGGATTTTTGTATGTCAGAAATATGCATTTTAGACTGCAAAATCATATAATAATATCATAAAAGTGTTTTGTATGATAACGAATTTGTAATGGGTAGATTGATATGCATATAATATATTTTTTATTTTCTTGATATCAAAATATTGGGGGGGGGGGGATGATTGTACACACCATCCCCGCCCCCACTGAAATTATTGGGGGGGGATGCATCCCCCCATCCCCCCCCCCCCCACAATCGACACCCATGTTTAAGATTCATTTAGGTACGGGTGAAAACAGTTGGAGTAAAATATTAAATGAAAACTACATTTTGTTTTATTAATTTCCCGTGTATTTATCAATAGCCAAGATCGTCATTGTTGTTTGATTAGCTCTTGCGCCCATGTTATGGCACCTTTACTGTACATCCTACATCCAGGCATGATAAAACATACTAATCAGAGTAATAATGAATTATAAACACGGTTTAGAGATGAGTTGATAACCGCCATGACATTCAAACTTTATTTTTGTCTCCATACTGTACACTCACAAACACACCCACCCTTTCCATAATGGCTCCCACAAATACGAACACAATTTTCCCACAGGCAACACACCAATAAACCCTCCCTCGCTTTACGAGCCACACCCCGAAATACGCACACAAGCTTCCCACATGCAATACACCACGAATACACTTTCACAGTCATCATGCGCCACATCCACAATCTACACACTCCTCCGTCTGGGACCCACCCACAAATACACACAATTACTTCACGCAGCAAACCCACAAATACACACACAGTCGAACCCCCACACGACACACCTACAAATACAATTCACTCTCCCCGCACCCAAAAATACACCCGTCCTCTTCATATACACCCACAAACACATTTTGACATGCGGCACATAGACAAACCCTCACTTTCTTCATGCGCCACACCCACAAATACCCACACCCTCCCTCTTTGAGGCATACACACCATGGTTCACCCACACACTCATTGCAAAATTCTCATCATTTCCCTTTTTCTGTGAGCGATACCAATGAGACCCCTAGACGTCGGTACATGAAAGGCATAATAGTCGTAAAGCTAATTTTATCTCCCTTCTTCTATTATGCCGATGCAAAGTGCTTATCATGAAACCCAAAGGGGTCGGTAAAAATCGATAAAGGAATGTGCATTATCTCATTCAAACAAATGTACGCACTATAGCGATGCGGATAGAAACAGTATAATTAATAATTTTAAAGCATTTTTCTTAGTGTTTTATAATAATTTCCTTATCTCCTCACTTCATATTCCTAATATTTTTTTCGTGTACTTTCCCCCATTCTCTTTATCTCCTTATTTTTCTGTTTACCGTTAAATATATTCAACACTTTCAAATTTTTCTCTTTTTTTTTTTTTTTTTTATCACCATTTGAAAGGACGAACTGGCGTCATGGGTAACGTACTATATTTTGTATTGTCTTGTAAGATTTTTCTAATTCGTGAATATTTTTGAAATCGTGAATATTTTTGAAATCTGCATGCTGGCGTCGCTTCGTATATAAGTGTAGTAGACGCGTCGGTATCTCTATCGAAGAATCCTATTATGTCGCAATATTCATCTCTCATGATTTTTTAAAAACTCTAGTGGATATTTTCTCATAACATAAACGTGCTCGTTAATTGGCACTGTGTTGGCAGTAGGGGAGACCGGGTATGGACGTTACAAAATTCACATTTTGGGCCAGATAATTCTAATGAAAGTACTCACACACTCCATTTTGGGTCTGTAGTTAGCCTATTATGTTGGCTAAAACCTGAGGCACATGAAACTTGAAAACATGTAAACACTAATTAACTACAGCTTAATTTATAATGAAGACATTTTTTTTTGTAACAACCTACCCCGTATACGGGGTAGGTTGTTACACCATACGGGGTAAATTGTTACTATGTAAACATACGGGGTAATTTGTTAAAATGTGTAAATCTCTTATACCATACTTTTGTTTCAACTTTCCAGTTTCTTGGTATCGTTAACAGTAGATCAAGTAGAGCTCTAGAATAGACTAAACTAATAATAGAAATATCAAAATATTAACCCCTGAAAATTGAAATAAAATTACTTTACATGTGTAATGTAATTGGGGTAGGCTGTTACATCGACATGAGGTAGGTTATTGTAACAACCATACCCATGGGTGATTTTACAAATAAAATTAACTGTAGCAAAGCCATTAGGCAGAATTACAGGGCATTGCTCAGGGGTATATTAGTGACATACATGTACTATATTCACAATACCAGACTATCATCATGTGCCTTCAGTTGTAAGAACTATTACAAATTTTAATTTTTGTCAAAAATTCACTTGGAACTGTAAAAAATGGTTTTTGTTGATTTACTTTTTAATAAAACAACGGAGAAACCTCACGACCGGCAGATCATCACAGCTATGTGTAGGCTGTATATAGATGCCAGTTAGCACGAACCCTTTTGTTCCAACTTAGCACACTGAGAACTGAAACAACAGACCCGTGTAACCTCCATACCCGGTCTCCCCTACAAGAAAAATTTACGAAAAGATTGTATGTATCCGTGCATAAATGCAATGTTGTTGAATATTTTGATATGCCATATCACATAAAGATGACGTTTAAAGGAGACCAAATGTATTTTCATGATAATATTAAGTACATCTTTTTACACTGAATAAAATTATGTCGTCGGATGGCTGGGAATGGCAAGGACCCAAGCATTAAGACCGTATTCACACATCTCTGAATGTTCACTTCACTTCAGTTCAGTTTTATTTATATATTCCAATGAAACAATAATAAAAACCCAAAATTATGTCATTTCAATACAATACATTATCTGATCAATCATAAAACGAATGACATCAGTAGTGTAAAGGGCCTGTCCCACAGGAGGCGATCGTTGTGGCGACAACCTACGCATGCTAGAACCTGCCAGAATCGTGTCAGAATCGTAGGTGACCGAAGTATCTACGACTCTGTCTACGATAGGCTACGACAACGTCTTGCTTTCACGCAAACAATGGGCTAACTATAGCTGGTATCCGATAATACAATAGCCTCGACCTTCGCTGATCTCGCGGCTCGACTTCTCTCGTCGCAGCTTAAAATCAACCAAAATATGAACTTGCGCACTGTGGCGATCCTTGCGACTGACACAGGCGAATAAGTGTTTTCTACCTGATGACACAGGCGAATGAGTGTTTTCTACCTGATGGCGGCCTGTCGCCTTTATGTTCGTGATAGTCCTCTCAGTCGCACATTATAATTTGGGTAGTGAGTGATATTTGAAAATTTCAAAAACTTCAGCGGCGACTGTACAGTATCTGAATAGGAGGCCGATCCTGATTTTGGTGAATGTAGGTGGCGACAAAGGCCGTAGCGGCTTAAATTTCACTGGTCGTTCGGTTCAGCGATGCGTGCAACGTACGCTGGAGCGCGGCAACCTACAACTGGCCGCCGTTACGCTTTGCTAAACATGTTCTGTCTGGCGACAATCTACGATAGCACCTTGTCGCGACAAGAAAAGACAGGCTACGGTCATTGACGTCAACCCAACTGACGCCGGCTATTGTTTAACTTGTTGAGAAACCAGCGGCGAACAGAATTTTGCTACGTATTTGTTGGCGACAGGCGCGATAATTCACGATCTTATAGGCGATTGGACCTGCGCATGGTGGCGATGGGTACTAAAAAGTAGTTCGCAGGTTGTCGTCACAACGATCGCCTTCTGTGGGACAGGCCCTTAAAGGGCCTGTCCCCTAGGCGGCGATAGTTGTGGTGACAACCTGATAATTTCATAATTATAAGGAGTTCATCTTAAAGTAGAATTACGAAGACAATCCCAAATAATGAGATATTTACATTAATAGCATCCTTACGACCCTAACTTAACTCTGAGAGACGTTTTAACCCCCCAAAATAAGTTTAGAATAGTAAATTTAAACGATTTATCCCTAACCCTGGTTTCCGTCATCGCTCCGGCAATGCGTACTGAGACTAGTGTTCTAGTAGGGTGACGTCACGGCCGGGTATTACGGCGATCGAGAAAGTAAACAAAGCTGGCAGCGCAGTTGAGTGTGTGTATACACGACAATTATGAATGAATTTACTTTCGTGTCAGAACTTTTATTTTATCGTTATGATATTGTGTGAAAGATTTTTAAAAAGAAATGATAATAAAGAAATGTCATATAGTCAATGATATGTCTCTATAGTGTTACAATATTCTCATTTGTAGCGTTTTAAGTCGATTTTCCTGCCTTGTCTTCGGGGGTTCGTGACACCGCGGATCAACGTCAAAAGTGAATGTGTATCATATCAGTGCATCAGTTGGTGTTCATGTGCGGGAAAAACTTGTGAAATCGAAAAGGCCTTAGAAGGAATTGGCCGTACTTATTCTCCAGTATATGTACCTGCCCTCAAAATGATGCAATAGATCTAAAGATTAATTTCAAGATAAATAATATGACATTTGAGCGAGATATTCTCGCCGGTCAAACACGAAGCGGCCGACGCTAATCGTGCTATTCGTCCCGTTGTAAAATATTCATCCGCGTGTGATGCGGCGCTTGAAGAAAGAAAGAAAGAAAGAAAGAAAAAAAAACACGTCGCCAGCGGAATTGGTCTGCGCTGGCCGCCGGCGCGGCTGGCGTGGTACACCTACCGTAACTATTTTTCACCATCACACTATACACAAGCTGCATGCATGCAGCGCTAGCAGCGCTCACACACACAACACACATGTTCAAGCAAGCAGCGCGCGCGCGCTATAGTGTTGTGTGTGTGTTTGGCCGGCCGGATCTACTTTACAACAGAGTACTCGATCGTACTCTTGTTGTAGAAAAAAAGAAAAACAAGTGAAAATATCGATTAATAACTCATTGTTGGCAATCTAATTTCACAATTTAAGACTTGAAAACCGTTATTTATACTTTTTTCTATGTAGGGAAAGTAAAGATTTGTACATATGATTCGTAATTTTTTTATATAGCCTCCTTCGAAAAACATTGGTAAAATCATCTCTCTCTATCTGCACATCATTGTATTTACATCCGGGCACTCGAATATACCCAACACCCGGCCGTGACGTCACCCTCAGCGTGTACTTCTGTATACTAGTCTAATCGGGGCCTGGGAGCAGCCTATTTCATAGACTTTCAAACGAGAATATCGAGAAGTCAGGGGAGTTTTATGATATGCTATCTGTTTAAACATCTTATAAAAAGTATATAATGGGTATAGAACCCAAAATTGTGGAAATTCATGCCCTTCTTATAGCAACTTTAAAAAAGGCAATTATAAACCTACATACGACTCTATCTAAGCTAGGCTACAACAACAACTTGCTACCACACTCACAACAGCAAGATCGCCAGTTGTCGCAACAACGATCGCCTCCAGTGGGACTACGTAGGCTACGGGGCACGTGCATGCAACGTAGCCTGCGTTGCATGTACAACGCACGCACAGGTCCTGGTCAACTTCTGCGATTCCAGCGTTTCTGTGGTAAGGATATTGTAAAAACTTCCTGCACGTCGTACATGCATTGTACCTGCGAGGTACCTCCGCTGCACGAATTTTCTACGAAATCCATCGTAGGGAGTTGCACGTCGAAGGTACGGCGAGTTGTGACCGCCGCATAAGTTAAAAGCTAAGCTTGTTACATTATAGGTTCCTTTTTGAAAATGATGTATAAAAATACGTAAAGAAATAAATATATACAAAACTATATAAATAGGAGAAACTAAACTAGGAGTAACTAAACTAAAATGTCATGGACATGACGGATGTTATACGAATTACAGTCGCAATGATATATAGGCCTAATGATCGTAGTATCCTTTTGTCTACTACTACTGGGGGCTATTTGTTTTTATCATAGGCCTACTATCATGTTGAACTATGCAGCTATAAATAAATGAATAAAACTTAATAAAATAATACAGCTTCAAATCTAGTTAATTTGTTTGTATGGTATTCTACATCGCTCAATAAAAAACATATATATGAGCCAATAACTTAAAATCTATATGAAAATATCTGAAGAGCTCATTTACAAAGGTACTACATCCACTTTTTATGAAAATTGAGTTATTGATATACCGCGCAACTATTTAGGTAAGTACTTTTCTATGAACGAAACTGTTCACCTCAATTTCAAAAGCAACTATTACTAAATGCCCTTTCTATTATTAATTGTACATAGACGCTTGTAGAATTATTGAAAACAATTGCGTTTTCCCCCGAAGTAATAAAGACGGATGTAGATCCCTTTACAACAGAGCTCTACATTTCACCGTTCTGTTCTGAATATATAATCTATGAAAAGAATGCAATATTTTTTTCGTTTTAAGTAAATAATTCTGCCTCTAGAATGTTATTATTTTTTAAGATGAATGTACATAAACTCGGTTAGGCTCGAATTCATTAATTTCGAGATTATCATTCCTTGAAATGGATTAACGAGAGTTGTCTCCATTGCCCGTGTATTTAAAGAATTCCTTAGCATGTATATCCCTGGTGTAACGATTGTAAACGTAGCGTGATAAATGATGACTGAATAACAGACCGCCAATTGACGTCATTGATTCGATCCGTTTAAAAGATTTCATCGACTCTTTGAAGCCAGAAAGGCGTTAACCTATCATTTTAACACAGCGTTAATGCCCTTTTAGGTCTGTACATGTTCCCTTATTAATCACCACAGGGCCCTTTTATAGAACATGCAACGCATAATGTACCATAGCAAGAATGATATCTGAAAAGATTAGTTTTCTGATTATCAAAATCTTATGAGGTTTAATCTGTAGAATCTGACAGAAAAAAAACATCAGACTTTTCCACGTTAATTATGATTATATAAATTGACCTTATTTTAGATAATAATTTATTTATTTTTTAAATTATCGTGTAATTAACGGGGACCCTTTCCCCTGACAGATTCTATATACATTGGTATAATACTAATTGTCCCTCTTATTCTTCTTTCTTTTATACATTTTGTTAATTTTTCTTATTGTTTTTTATATAGAGCAGAGAGAGACAGAGAGAGAGAGAGAGAGAGGAGGGGGGGGGAGCTTATTTAAACCTGAATATTTGATGATGATGTTTACGTGTTGACCCTAATTATTATACTTTGGGATTACCGACAGACATGAAGTTATTATCATGATTATGAGCATGTGGAAGGTCTACTGAAGGATTTGATGACTGTGTATTAGTATGGAGCAACTGCACCGCAAAAAAAAAAAACAACAACAACAACAAAAAAAAAAAACAACAACAACCACAACAAAACAACAAACAAAAAACAGAAGCTTCATCCCATGCCACTTCACATCAAACAAAAATGAAAATCAGTGACCGAAAATACCAGACTTTTTTCCTCCCAAAACTACATTGTTAACAAATTAGACCCAGGCATGGTTGTAAAAATACCGGTTATCATGCAGTTATATATCATTCTTGCTATTAGAATTATAGTCTCGCTTCATCTTTAATTCATTTTCAGTTCATGTAGCATTATAACATCATTTTACAACAATGGACAACTTTGATTTAAGAATAAGATTAAAGCCTCCACAATATTCCCTTTAGGACCATTACAATGGTCATTTAATAACCAGTAACCTTGCTGAGTTCTCGTAAAATTTTAAGTTTATAATACAATTATGCACAACATTTGATTTAACAATCTATTATTGAAATTAAGCCTCCACAATTTAACTATTCCCTTTAAGACCATGACAATGGGTATTTAATAACCAGTAACGTTAACCTTGCTGAGTTCTCGTAAAATTTTAAGTTTATAACACAATTATGCACAACATTTGATTTAACAATCTATTATTAAAATTAATTCTCTGCAAAGTTAACTATTCCCTTTAAGACCATGACAATGGGTATTTAATAAACGGTAACCTTGCAGCGATCCCGCCGCAGCAGTTGCAAAGTGCAGATGTTTATTTTGTTCAATCGATATCTATTTTTGCACGTTTTTCTTTCTTTACAAAACATTGATATGCCTAGTCCTACTATTGTTGTATTACTTATTTTGGTGCGATGAAATACCTGGCACAAATTCAATAAGCGATAACAATTTTGTCGAGGGCATATCATTTCCTCCTAGCGTTCAAATATTTATACACATACCGTACACGTAATTTCATTAACAAGTTTGCATTTATCGTAAAAGAAAGTATACTCTGTCATGTCTGTTGTCCTTGATGGTAAATTGGTTTACAATGCACCATCGATTATTTAGTATTTAGATGTTTTATTGACCGATATTCTAATTTACGTAGATATTATTATTCTTAACACAATTTTAGTTGGTAAATTATAGATTGTGCAATAAACAACAATGAGAGCATGCAGTAGGCCTATACATCGATCTCTTGTTCTTTTTTTTTTTCTTTTTTTTTTTTTTTTACGAATAATGCACTGTAACCTTTTTTTTGGGGGGGGGATATTTACGTAGATATTATTATTCTTAACACAATTTTAGTTGGTAAATATAGATTGTGCAGTTATATAAGAACAACAATGAGAAGCCAGTGCACATCGTCACTTTGTTTTGTTTTGTTTTGTTTTGTTTTGGTTTGTTTTTTTAAGGGGGGGGGGTGTGTTTTGTTGAGAACGAATAATGCACTGTAATATTTTGGGGGTAAATTTGGTGTTCCCAATTCTGCTAAATTATTGCAAAACAAGTTATCCCCTCTACATTGAAGGACTGCAAATGCAATTGTCGTTAATGTAATAGTCCAAATGGCATTGTATCGAACGACAACAATATATAATCTCCCACACGAACCCTGCTTTAATTCAATAAACGTGCCCAGGCTCACGCTGGCATGTACAGCGTCGATTCACTACTGGGCTTGTACGTTTTATACAGCAATATTACGTGGTGTATTGAACGAAGCAAATTGAGGGATAAAAATGGAAAAGAAGGAGATCGTTTATTGGTGAATTTAGAAAAACTCGCACACAATTAAAAAAAGAAAATATTGCTATCCTCTAGAGTATGATATTGCTTAAAAGTAGGTATACATTAAGAATTTTTTGAAGTGTTTCTAATGGGTAAATTTCATCGTGAAATGGTACTTGATAGAAAAATTATACGGTAAAAATGGTTCGATGTGATATAACGCGGTTGTAACGCGTATACGACTGGGAATTGTACGGGTATTAGCCGTGTGACATTGATAAACATGATCAAAACTAAATACAAGCAAGCGTTTGTACTATGGACCTATTAACATGATTAACAACGGAAATGATTATTGATATAGTGCCTCTAATGATGAGTCAAATGAGGGTGGGGTGGTCAATTTTTTATATTAATGCATTATCGATATATAACAGGCGTTAGAATATATATCATAATTTGTCAGCTTTCCAAATTCATGTGTTGGCTCTTTCGAAGCACTTTATCAAAAGAATATAATTCCTATGGTCATGATGGTACTTTCAAATCGATTCACGATAAGTCGTAAACAACCGGGGAAATATTTCCCCATCATATAAGTGGTTAAATCAAACTAGACTTTACATAAAAATATATGATGTCTTTTAATTAATTAACATTAATTTATTAAAATTCAATTAGGCTGATTCTAGACGTTTGTGTGCAACCCAATCAGCTCATTAATTTCTGATTTGTATTGTGCCATTAAAAGTTCCTGCTATTCATACGTAGGCCAACAAGTTTTAATCACTTCAAAGGGGCAAGCTGACAAACATAAATTATTTTACCCAATTTTTCCTTTTCAATTGTTCAAAAGAACTTCCCCATTGGCAGACAAGCTACGTTGTCCAACAAACTTGATTTTTTTTTTTTTTTTTTTTTTTTTTTTAAATAAAGAAATTTTAAAATCCAAAGCTTTTTGACAGAAGCGCTCTGCAGTTAGTTTGAATGACCTGATAAAAGTGCAAGAAAAGAAGCTTAAATGTCATTTCTCTATGTCAAATATGTGTAATTATTTTGCTTGCGTTCGTGCTCACATCTTTTTGATAATATAATCTTTATTTAATGGAGTTACAGAGATGGGAAAACATATTTGCAAAAAGTTCAAGTGTTTTTCTATATCGAAAGGAGGTTTTCGTTAATTTTAAAACTGTGGTTTCTATACAAAGTTTTTAAGGCAAAAAATAAACTTTTGGCAATTGTGTCTACCAAACCTGTCCAAAACCTGTCCTGATAAATTTCCAGTGAAATTTATTCTTTAAAAAATAAAATACTTGATCTTTTCTCTCAATCACTCAATTACAATAGGTGAGGCTAAAATCACGTGTATATTTAAACTTTTCACTTTAAACAGCACAAAATAGGCCTACATTTCCCCCCAATATGTAGGCCTACTTTTTGTCTACAATCTATTTGATGCAATTTACCTATTATGCACTATTGTTTTCTTCAATAAAACCAAGATTGGTACACCTAAATGTAAGCAGCACATTGTCTTCAGCAGAGAAATATTATGTGCAATCGCTATAAACACAACTACACATATCATTAATTAATAACACATGAAAAGAATAGGGCCTGAGATGTTCCCTTGTGGAACCCCGCATTTAATGACAGTGAAGAAAATATTACCTTCATAGTTTATACTTGATGAAGTTTAGTTTAGCATGATTTAAACCCGTTTACACAATTTATGTAGGATCCAAGCCCATCACTTCTAATCTGTAATTCATTATATCAAAATGAGACACAAGTCGCCAGCTAAAAGTTAAGGATATCGACAAAATAATCAATTTTTAAATATTATCTCTTTATGTTTTTTTTTTTTCTTTTTTTTTTAAACAGAGCACACATGAAACATTGAAGATTCAGAAAATCAAAACATATTTTCCTCTATACTTGACATTTTGAAAATATTTTGCCGAATTCCTTGACTTTTTGCTCGGCAACCTCGGCAACTAATGTTTCATTAATTAACATGAATAATATTTCTTTAAAAGTAAATTACGATTTACAGTAACATGCAATTAAAGGCTTTTTGTAAGAAGCATTCCAGCAAACCTCCTTGAGAAACTTTATTCCATATTGACTTAAATATTATGCATATTTCTGAATTACTTATTTTTCATCATCTTGAATTTTTTCAGTTTAACTTTTTTGAAAGTTGGGTTTATGTATGCTTTTGAAATATATATAAAAAAAAATCATAGGAACAACGTAGACAATATAAATGACGACACTTTGGAGCCGATTTTCCACTCTGTGACAGGGTTATAGAGAATAGAACGTCGTTGGCGAGAATTGACACAGTACTATCACTTGGTTATTTTTAGAAAGGGCGCATATAAGATGTAAAGGGAATAAGATGATCGATTTACAAATCCGAACTCGACTGCTGACGTACGACAAACAGTTTGTCTAAACAGATTCCGCTTTAAAGACCATAGTCTCGATTGTTTGTCTCTTCATGTAAACATAGCACATCTGCCATATTCATGCTAGCGGGAAAACGAGAGGGTGAGAGAGGAAATCGTTTTCTTTTCGTGTCTTTTCTCTCAATCTTCTGTTTGATTGTATAATTATACCTGTTTACATTTTGAAAGACCATAATTTATATTGTTCATCAGGGGATTAACAATCTGAAACTGAAAGACGAAATAAATGTATGTGTTTATTAAGGATTGTTTTAAACATTGGATACGAACATTATTCCTTACCATGGGTTTAAATTACCCCCCCCCCCCCCCCCCTCTCTGTCTCATGGGTTTACCAATGGATACACACTAACTTTCTCGAAATATTAGTAAACATTCTTCAATGTCACTGCTGTACTTACACTTACATATTCAAAATATATGCTTCTCATTTAGACCCAAGAAACACACGCCTATCCCTGCCAGAAAAAAAAACCCACAGAGTCAATCACAGCGTGTCCACGCTGTGGAAGCACTGTGAACATGGGCCAGTTGACTCTGTGAACCCAGTGTCCGAGTCTTTCACAATGTAACGACTGTGTAGATGTGACCCATTTTCACAGTGTCGATACTGGGTTAAAAAAGTACGGTACAATATGACCACAATGTCTCACAGTGTGTTTACATCGTGTTCACACTGTGGGACACTTTGTTTTAAAAGGTAATAGAAAACACTTTTAGACGAAAGGTTCTTAAAGTGGAAATTTGTTTAAATGACTAACAGTCAAATCGACACAAATAACTTTTATTGATAAGATTTGCCTATTTGTTCTGTGTACACTTAATACGTGAAGTATTAACATTTCCCGAAATTAATTTGTTTGGGAAATGTTTGTTATAGCCAAATCAGCTCGTCTCCAACAGGTTAACGTGATAGTAATAAATAATGGGTATTTTTCATCTATTTTTTTTTTTATTATTTATTTATTTTTATTTTTTATTTTTTTATTTTTTATTTTTGGGGGGAGGGGGGGGGGGCTTAAGGCTGGTGTATAGTTTTGGAGAAGGAAAAAAATCATTTGGACTCACAGTTAGATAATATGAAAGATTGAATCCTATAACTATAATAAAGAAAATTAGATTACTTGAAATCATTTGACGATGTAAGTATACAACGTGGAAAGTCGGGGACCCGACACCTTCAGTGTTCACTCAGCGTTCACGTGGAAAACCAATAGGGATTCTCTTGTGTGGGTGATACACACAGATCGTTATGCACCGTTCATGCGGTCAGCACCGGCGGTCTTAAACATCCGTTACATTATGTTTCTTTCAAACATTTTCACTGAAATCCGCCGGAATTCATAAAAGGAATATCACAAGATATCTCCATGTTTAATATAGAAAAGACAACAATATGGGAACAGTACCTTAAATCGATTCTCTCTTACATTAACCTTCTCCCTTTCTTTTAACCCTGAACTGTTACCTTTTAGCAGCATTTGAAATCATTTTCGAGGGGAAAAAACATTGAAAGCAACCGCAAATCTACCATCAGCCCAAATAATAGTGTCTTTACCTTTAAAAATGTAAAGGCCTAACTGCGGGCGATCGGAATTTCTGTCACCTAAAATAACGACCTTCGAATTGTCACGATCATTTTCTTTCTTGATCACTATGTTGCAGAAATAAAATATTCAATTTGCAATCAATCGTGGCGATGGAGACAAGCGTCGTAATGAGTTTATTTGACCCGAATTAAACTTCCATGACTTCCCCATCATGATTTTATTGAGCCCTGTTCGATCAAAACGGGAGAAACAAATCGGTAATTACTCTCTTGCGCGGGGCCTAGTTGGAGGGTGCGGGTGCATTTATCATGGTGAACAAACCAATATTGTTATTGATGAGGAGCTATTTTTTAGTTAGGACGTGGGGGAGAGAGCGTACTAGTATGTGGGTGTGTGTGTGTGTGTAAGAGAGAAAGAGAGAGAAGAGGGTGTGTGTGTGTGTGTGTGTGTGTGTGTATGTGTGTGTGCATGTATTTTATGATGGCGATGATGAGGGTTAGATTGTGCGTTGTGTGTGTTTGTGCACACCCAACATTTTTCTGTACAAAAGGCTAAAAGGTTTTGTAAAGAAGGAACTTCATAATTTTAATGTAAATTCTATCCATATACATTCGCACAGTCTAGAATTTACATCAGAATTATGAAGTTCCTACTTTTGTAAAAATTTAAATATATTCTGCATTACTTGCAAATCCCCCCCCTCAAAAAAAAAAAATATATATATAACATCATTCCCCCCCCCCCAGTACACGCATCAGAGATAGCACCAGCGGAATTCCAATATTTATTTTAAAGAGTTGACATGCGTTTTCCCGGTTGTGCGTTTGACGTATTTTTGTCTCCCGAGACAAAAGCGGTTTGATGAGAGAGCAACTACAAAATGTCATGTTGCAAGCAGCCAATCCGCCGACGATGTCTAGATTAAAATCGAGTTACATGCACGAGGACATCTGGGGGAAAACGAATAGATGGATTATTGATTATGAATCGCATCAGAATGAATAACATCAATCCGCAAATAATGTCCACCGTTCATTGCTGGAAAAACATGAACCCTTAAATACGGTCAGCTTCATTTTTCTAATGAAATGCTTAGTAGTCTAAGCTGAAATGTAATTTTCGATAGCATCGTTTGTATTGTGAAAGTCAATATTGATTTTATATTGTGAAATTGTGCATTATGAGAATTAATTGAAATTTGACCTTCATTTTGTCAGTGTTATATCTATTTACTTTATCAAATTAGGAGCAATTGCCTATCAACTTCGCATGAAAGCTGATTTACCATGCATGAAGAAAAGGATCGTAGAATTCATATTTTTCGCAATTTCAAGAGCCATTTAGATATTAAATACAAATATTGATTCATGCAAAGATTCGACAATTCTCCCCCTGCCGCATTTATTTGTAAATGGAAAAACAAAATCTTTGAAATTTAAAAATGATATTTAAAAATTCTTGAGTGTACTATACCGTAGGCCTACTAGAACATTTTTGGTAGAATGAATAATTCATACATTTCATATAGTTTGAACGTTAAATTCGTACAAAAAAAAAAAGCAACAACAAAAAAGAGCTTGTCGTCAAAACGAAGACTTCTGTGATGTCTTTTAAAAAAACGTGCATATGTGAATATAGTTTTCTTCCCTGTAGACTCCAGATTAACAATATCAATATATCAATTCACGTCATAAAAAAGTAACCTTTTACTTCTAAAGATAGCATCATATAAAACAGACTAATACGTCTTTGAGAGACAACGTCGTATGACACATTTATATACGGAGCATTTAATACATTAGACGTTATGATTACAGGCTTTATGATTGCTGATCTTCGCAATGGGTTATTATTACTCACTGCTATTTCAGTGTCCCGGAGGTGCACGTCGGCTTTGATCGCGTTTGATCACTTGCATCACGTGACTGGCGTCATACAGGGGGCGGCGCCAGACAATTTCTAGAATTAGGGGGATGGGGTCACCTGGAAAGTTTCCTTTTTGGAAAAGAATAAAAATATTTATATTTATATATATGATTGCTAATCTCGCTGATGGTTTATTATTACTTACTGCTATGTCAGTGTCCCGGAGGTACACGTCGGCTTTGATCGCGTTTCACTTCCATCACGTGTCTGGAATCATACAGGGGGCGGCGCCAGACAATTTAGACTGGGGAGGTGGAGTCACCTGAAAAGTTGTTCTGGAGTTGATAATTAATATTGGTTTTAACAAGAGAATGAGAATATTAAAAAGAAGACTTGATAAATCGTCAGAAGTTAATAATTTAGAATGATTTAATTTCCTGCCATCCCTCGACCTAATTTTTCTGTTTAATATTTACCATCCTCTATTGTGTTATCTGGTGTCACAATACCATGAACATTCCAACTACTGATAATATGATGGGAAAAATAGATACTGACTGATATAGAGATATAAGAGTTAAGTCTCCACAAGTTTAATACATGAATGGGAATTGTTCATGAAATCCACCTTTCTTGTTTTATCAACTTGCAACGCAAACATTTTTAAGTTTAGTCGATAAATTTATTACAATTCAAATAGCGTTTTACAACATACTGAAAAAATTGTTCATATTATATCAAGTATATTTATATTCATGATTGTATATATAAGCATATTTTACATGTTTATGATATAATTATCTTTATATTTCTAAACGGAGATTAATTTGAATCTTGAATTTTAAATGCAAAAAAATATTAATGCAAATAATGTATCATAAATATCGAGATATGACAACAGAAATGTTGAATAGAAAATCGGGAGGTAGTCACAGTAGCCACCATATCCCTAAATTTTAACCCTTGCCTGCATTAATATCTTCCATGGATCCCCTTTCTGCCATGTCTGCCTTTTGATATGTGGTGTTATCACCGTCATCGGTACATTACAAAAATCCCACATTCTCGTTATACCGAGTTCAACACACTCTGGCGATCGTTTCAAGCGCCGTCGATGTCGCGTTATTTGTCGCATGTCCTTGGGTATATGGTGATTCGATCTCTTTTCGGAACCCAGAACGGAGTCATGGACAGGGGGTTTGGTGGCCTCAACCCCCACCACCTCCCATTTTTATGGGAATATATTGCCCTTTCTAACAGCGTTTGTGAAGGAAAATTGTATTCTTAATCAAGAAAAAAGTATTTGAGTTAAATTCGTAACCTGTTCTGTGCAGGCCGAATCATAAAATGTTTCATTTTCCCTTTATTTAAAGGAAAAAAATCAGCTCGAGATTCAGACTCACGTGATTTAAATGTCTCAGAAAAAAAAAAAAAAAAACACATCCCGCGCTTCGCAATCGAATTACAAATTGAAATTTACGCTCTTGATTTGGGATTTTTTTTTTTTTAACCGATATGGTGTAATTATGAAAATCTCATAGTTGAAACTTTTCCACAGTATATGTTATGTAAAAATATGAACTATCATTATCATTATTATTATTGTTATCATTATTATTATCATAAAATTTATCTTTATCAGCAATGTTTTTTAGAGTAATGTATCGTTGATATCCTCTGCTAAATATTACCTGTGCATGGTATATGTGTGAAAGCGTGCCCCTGTATTAATTAACATTAGCGGAAATTCATTTTTATTCGTCATGCTTTGTGCGTCTGTTCAGACCTGATGTTGCATGTAAACTAATACAACAGACACCTCATCAAAATGAATTGATAATTAAATATATTGGCAATGCGGTTAACGGTTATGTCATCGCTGTCCGCAAAGTATTTATTACCTTGAAAACTAGTGCATGCATGATTCTCGCTACAAAAAAAAATGGATTAAAAAATCATAATGAGTATAATAGCGACGATAATAACAATAACCGACAAAAAAAAAATCGGCTGATCGACTTTTCATCCATTCATCTATTTATCGAACACGGGAAAATCGTGGGAAAGCTGTGAGACGAGACAATTGACACTTTTACATAAAGATTATTGGGTGACACAGGAAACATGCAAGGGATCTAAATTAAGTTTGCAAACTGCACAAACTAAAGTGTCCAACTTAACGTCCGTAAATGTAAGCACAGATACATACCAAAAATAATCCTAAATTTGAAATTTAAGCTCCAAATTTCATTGTCGAAAACGGAAACTCTTTTGTTCAATTTTTAGTGGGCCAGGCAGTCATTGAGCAAATTAACACAATTGGTGTTATTTCCATCATCATATGTCCAGAAGAGTATTAGAAAATATGTACATAATACATCAAGAATTGAGTTACAACCCATGAAGTTAATTTTTAAAAAAGATGCAAGTTTATTGAAACGTGTTGCATATAATACCATAGGTCTTGATTCTAAATATTTGGCGGTATACGACAACATTGGCTACATCGACCTATTCAGCGTACATGGGGTGTTGTAAGGGGGCCGTCACACTGAGGTCGTTCTATAACGTTCTTGCCCGTTTTTGCCCGTTTTAAAAAAAAATGCTGAACGGGCTTTGGTCGGGTTGGAACTTATAACTTTGAAAAATAATTTCTTGAATACGATGATAGGCAGTTCATAAATAGTTCTCGTTACGTCAATTCCGTCTTTATCGCGTCCGCAATACGTTGTTATCCAGTTCAGAACGAGTAAACTGCTCGCTCACTCTATACCGTTCGTAGCACGTCCAAACGGTCACTAAAAGTGCCTATGCGCAGCATGATAAAAGTTAGGTACCACGTTCGTAGTACGTCCTTCTCGTTCAGAGTAAGTCCTACCCGTTTAAGGAACGTTGTCACTACGTCTAATTTTAGAACTTGAATAATTAATATACAATGCTCGTTTGTATGACGTCCTAGCACATCTTTGGAACGATTTAAGTACGGCAATTTCGTTTGTAGTACGTCCATCTCGTTTCAGGTACGTTGCCACCCCGTTAAATTTTAGGACGAGATGGGCGCCCGATTTTTTTGAAAACTTTTTTGGAAATCCGACCGAGCTAGTCCATGAAGTTCGTAAACAGATCGTAAGAAGTATTTACTACGTCCACTCAGTTTACACACAGACTATGCCCGTTCGGCAAAATTTGCAAGGACGTATAGTAGGAACGAGCTCAGTGTGACGGGGGTATTATCAAGTAAAAATAAATGATTTTCGATGCAGCGCAAGTAGAAAACGTGACTTGAGCCACATTCTTGAACTTGTTATCCGGATGCGAATTTGGACTTAACCCTGCCGAGAAAACAAGGCAAGGTAAAATATGTACAAACAAATTTCTAGAGAAAACAAGTGACTAATTTAGGGGAAGAATTTATACGTGAGGTTGGACTCAATTGTAAGAAATATAAATGTTCATACAGCACGATTTCAATTTTGAAATTATTTCTATGGAATATACTTGAATAAATCATAGCAAACGTGAAAACATTACTATCATGACTATAGACTAAATGAACATTTCACATGCCTTTTAAATCTTAATTCGTAAGAAAATTTATCTTTTACTTCATGTTAAATGTAGTCTTGATTTGGACCTATTTTGGTGCAGTTGAGTCTTGAATCGAGTCGAATCATATATCCTACATGAATAAAATTATGTTTTTCGTTTTTCTATTTTTTTGTTTTTAGTGGAGAAATAGGGATAGATCAGCAGCACATAAATTTATATGCAAATTAAACTGCAACATTTAAAATTTTTACGAATGTCCTACCAAAATTACGGCTTCCAGTCCATTCGGATAAAACGTTCAAAAGATACTAAATCTTTGAAGAAAGAAATAACAACAATAAAAAAAAAAAAAAAAAAAAAAAAAAAAGAAGTAATTGTTTAAATGAAATTGTGTTTTTTAGAACCTTAAGCTGTTCAGTATGAACACAAATCATAATACATTGCCTACGAAAATATTTTTAGTTACTGAATTTATATCTACAGGAGTGGATTTCATCCCTTCTGAAAATGAATCCGTTTTCAAATGAATTCGAAATTTGAAAAGGATAAACAGATATATAGAAACTGCGATAGTTCTCATCTTTAACGTAAAGAATATATTTCCATTGCATTTTACATGATATAAGCTTTCAAATCAAAGCTGACTTCAAAATGAATACACCACAATCCTGATTCTTCTTGATGTCTGTAAGACCGTTATCATTGATAGGCACCTACGCACACCCACACACTCACAACAATTAGAATACACAATTAATTTCGAACCGTGATAAGCTTCTTGGTAACAACTTTAAATTTGTATAAGTGTTTATTTACCGATTTCCGCAATATTTGACGTTTTTTGTTCTTCTAGCGTGAAGTATTGAGAGAAAGATATAAACTAAAATTAAATTATTCAACAAGAGACAAATAGAACAAAACTTTTATGTATTATAATGTTTAATACTTCAAATTTAGAAGTTTAAAGTTGTATCTTCAATACACAAAAATGTGTTTATGCAAACGGAACAACTCATTTTAAGATGAAATAAGATAACAAAATAAAAATATGCATTATTAAGCTGATTAAAAATTATTTGTTTTATTATGCGCTATATATAAGTGACCTTATCATCATTATATACCACATGAACTACCGTACGGTAAGATCGGTAATGGCGTGGTATATCATCAGTTGTCCATGCTTTGTTGACTGATTTTATCCACCAACAATAACATCATGTTTTCATTTTATTTTGTTCAAAGCCTGGAAATTGTCGAATCTCAAATAAGAGTAACGAACAAACGTGTTTTTCCCCCTAAAGTTAGACAATGGTAATTTGAATATGAAGTTGTTACGGTTTACATGGCACGTTGCCTAATATTTCAATGAACCCAAATCCTTCAGGAAAGACACTCAGACCAATTATATTAAATTTATCTTATAATAGTTAACAAAGGGTATATTAATGTTAACAAAAAGAAATTGAAAAAGAAAACGACATTTTATATCTATAATATTACGTTATTATCAATCATATTTTAATATATGGCCATGTGTCATGAATTGGGTGCAAAATGCGTTACATGTCAAAACATTTGTAGAAATGTACATTGTCACAAACAAACATCTCTAGTATCTTAATGGTAAGTCAAACATGTATAAAATTATATATATCTTGAAAGCTTAGATGGTAGGGAAGATGATTAACACATTTTTTTTGCCTGTAAAGGGTGTGTCATGAAAGCTATACATGGTGTTACAAGAAAAATTGGTTTAAAATGTTCACAATTTCAATGGCGAATAATTTCTTATTGTTTGTATTAAATGAAATAAATCAACTTAGACTGTGTTAATAAGACCCTGTGCTTCTGAAAAATATAAACTTGTAATGCAAAATTATTCCTTCCAACAGCGCTACAGAGTGTATAAAAAAATAAGAAAAAATGGTAGTTTAAAAATGGCAGAAATCCTGTCTTATACTTTTGAATTACAACGTAAACAAATTTTATTGCAAGAAATATGTTTCCAATCGATTGTTTATCTACGTACATGCAAAGAAAATGGATGAAAAAACACAATTATTGTTATAAAATGGCATGTTTCAATTTTTGATGCCTGCAATGCATTGTCTATGAACCATGCGTGCATGAATTTTGTTTTGATTGATTAATTAATTGATTGAGTGACCATTGGAAAATTCTACTTGACATTTATAAAAACGAGATAAATTCCAAAGAGTTTGATATATCACTCAACCTATAAGACCGTTAGGATACAAAAATATAATGCAACAACGAGTAAAAATGTAACAAAAATGGGAATTCCCTATGCTTTAACACGTACCTCCACCGTAGGATCCTCCACCGTAGGATCCTCCCCTTCCTACGTTACACCACTCAAGTTAACTTTGTATTGGAACTATGAGCAGGACAAAGCTGAAACTTCACAGATATGTAGCCTAATAAATTACTTACAATTTGAGACATTGTACAGCTCATGACTGTACTTTGTTTTGTTGCTATGCAAAAAACTGTGACAATTTTCCCTCCAAAATGTAACGCCTCCACCCTTTTACTATACCCCAATATGTGACACATGACCATATATATATATATATATATATATATATATATATATATATCATTATTATTAACATCCAAGTGTCATTATGTTTACGAAGGGAATAGACTAATCCTTGAACATAATACGGCAATCGATCTTTCACAACCAACACTTTAGGATCGGGTGGCAGTTTTTACGCTTTATGCGCTGAGGAAACATGAATGTGTGTGTGTGGGTGTGTGGGTGTGTGTGTGTGCAGCATACAGAAGGGAAGTAAATGATTAGATCCGATCGGGTTCCTCTCTCCAACTCGTCCTCTGATCTTATATTCTAATATAACCTTCACCTTTCAATAGTAATAAGTTTATATCCTCAAGCATGCGGCGTACGAAGATATAATATCAACACCTCTGGTTTATTTTTTTTTTTTTTTTTTTTTTTTTTTTGGCAATCCCAGCTGGGAATAGAAAGTAGGAAAAATAAAAGAGGAAATATTCACTGATTAAGAAAAGAAAGGCACAATAATTACAAATAGATGTTTAAAAAAGAATCAATATGATATTTTTCGGGTGATATTTATTAATCAAAATATTCTGTATATTACCGTTAGTGTCATTCTAAAGGATTATTTATTTTGCAACCGATGTAATTGTAATTCATATGAATACGACGTGTTAAAATGATGTTAGAATGGTCAAAAAGGTTTTGGAATTTTAAACGATAAGTCTATCATTATTTATTCAATTTAAACACAAAATAATCACTGCGTTTAAACACTTTCGCAGTTCCGCTATTCCTGCTACTCTTTGACATGAATAACTCAATTTTAAGAATGCCAAATTTCAGCTTTTCTAAGAATATATATATATATATAATATATATATATATTGTTTAAATCAATTATCCACTAAAAAAAATGACAAACTGTGAATAACCACAGTTGAGTTTTTATAAAAATGCATTTTGGACTTCTACAAGCGCAGTAAATCAGCAATTCCTGCCACGTAGGTGAATAAATGAGACAGATAAGGCGCTTAGGCTTTAACAATAATGTGTTAACGTTTTTGTTAATGGCATTTATTTTGAAACGAACCTCATATTTGAAGTACAACTGAGCCTAAACAGCTTAATAGAGAGGTGTAAAGACAATTACAAACGGTACTCATGTTTGCAGGATTTAATGCCATCTTGGAATTACATGTAACATAATATATACATCAAAAACATGACGTGCATAAAGATGAAATAACATCCTCATGCTAATTTTGACATTTTAATGGTGGTACTTTTTAAAAATGAAATAAACATGCAGTGCCTTGTTGCCTTTGTTTCAACGGCGATGGTTGTAATCTAGGTTACGCAATTATTTGTCACCATTTCGCCCACAATTTTAGGAAATATATTTCTTTTTATTGATATTCGATTTGGGCTATCGGAGAATAAAGAAAATACTTTCTCAATGATCTATATTTATAATATTATGTGTTTTTATGTTTTGAAATGTTATTTTGTGTTGCTACATGTATCAGATTTGATTGTAGATATATGTTTAATCTTTATTTTGAAAATGTGTTCAGTTTTTGTTAGAAAACACATTGTAAATAACATCTATAGTATTTTGTGGGATATCCACCTGCTGATGCTTATATGAATATGTTTATACCTTAATCGCATAATAAATTCAATCAAAATCAAAAATAAAATTTACTTTACTTTATTTTATTAGGATGAATTAAAGTTCATGAATGCGTTTTAGTTCTTTTTATCTACTCTAAGAAGACACATTGGTCTTGTGGGTTTGTTACGTCCCACCGTTGAGATACCGGAGTCGAATAAATGATGATCGGACACAGGATGGTTGAGTTTTATTGGTGTTTAATTTGGTATTTGAGAAAAGACCGTGACCCCTGCATTTTACAGAAGACAAATAAAAATAACATCGTGGTTTAAATCAAGACTGGCTACAATGATCATAGAATGAAAAATATTCACCAAAAAATAATTGCCTTAAAAAAAATGATTACAATTCTGTAAAAAATGCAGTTTCAAAAGATAAGTTATTAAATTTAGATATTCCCTAATATAAGAAATATGGTTCATTTAAGTAGAGTATTTATTTTAATATCTCATGCGATTAAATTAATGCTGTATAAAACTTTCATTACAACAAGTGCTCGTGTAACGAAATTAAATTGATATACAATTAAATACTCACAATATTTAATACATAATAATTGTTTCAATATTAACTGTAAATTCTTCGAAATATGAAATACACAATTAATATTTCAATTGTATTAATGTTATGATAACTCGAGATTTACTCACCCTAGGTTTTTAGGGTTGAAATTTAAACATTTTACTTCACAATGATCTCGCTGCATCACGACGAAGACTAAGCGTCCACGTCAGAAATGGTTCATGCAGCTTGACCTCAGTAGCTACAAAC
>CALNVZ010000674.1:2692055-2716579 GCA_940671915.1 Paracentrotus lividus | reverse complement strand
AGCAAATAACACAATTGGTGTTATTCCATCATCATATGTCCAGAAGAGTATTAGAAAATATGTACAATAATACATCAAGAATTGAGTTACAACCCATGAAGTTAATTTTAAAAAAGATGCAAGTTTATTGAAACGTGTTGCATATAATACCATAGGTCTTGATTCTAAATATTTGGCGGTATACGACAACATTGGCTACATCGACCTATTCAGCGTACATGGGGTGTTGTAAGGGGCCGTCACACTGAGGTCGTTCTATAACGTTCTGCCCGTTTTGCCCGTTTAAAAAAAAAATGCTGAACGGGCTTTGGTCGGGTTGGAACTTATAACTTTGAAAAATAATTTCTTAATACGATGATAGGCAGTTCATAAATAGTTCTCGTTACGTCAATTCCGTCTTTATCGCGTCCGCAATACGTTGTTATCCAGTTCAGAACGAGTAAACTGCTCGCTCACTCTATACCGTTCGTAGCACGTCCAAACGCGTCACTAAAAGTGCCTATGCGCAGCATGATAAAAGTTAGGTACCACGTTCGTAGTACGTCCTTCTCGTTCAGAGTAAGTCCTACCCGTTTAAGGAACGTTGTCACTACGTTTAATTTTAGGACTTGAAGCCAGTACGATTTTTTTGAACATGTTCAAAAAAAATCGGAATGCCTTTCCGTTCTCTCCGTTCGGGCCCGTTCGCCAAGTTCGTAAACAGATTGTAAACGGTCTGTACTAGATTCTAAAAGGTCTGCACTACGTTCAGTCCGTGTGTAAACAGATTGAGCCCGTTCACCAAGAACTACCTAGAACGCAGTAGAAACTAGCTCAGTGTGACGGAAATTATGACATGCCGTTCTGTTTAAAAATTGAAACGTATGTTCGTAGTACGTCCTTCCGTTCAGAGTAAGTCCTACCCGTTTAAGGAACGTTGTCACTACGTCTAATTTTAGAACTTGAATAATTAATTATACAATGCTCGTTTGTATGACGTCCTAGCACATCTTTGGAACGATTTAAGTACGGCAATTTCGTTTGTAGTACGTCCATCTCGTTTCAGGTACGTTGCCACCCCGTTAAATTTTAGGACAGAGATGGGCGCCCGATTTTTTTGAAAACTTTTTTGGAAATCCGACCGAGCTAGTCCATGAAGTTCGTAAACAGATCGTAAGAAGTATTTACTACGTCCACTCAGTTTACACACAGACTATGCCCGTTCGGCAAAATTTGCAAGGACGTATAGTAGGAACGAGCTCAGTGTGACGGGGGTATTATCAAGTAAAAATAAATGATTTTCGATGCAGCGCAAGTAGAAAACGTGACTTGAGCCACATTCTTGAACTTGTTATCCGGATGCGAATTTGGACTTAAACCCTGCCGAGAAAACAAGGCAAGGTAAAATATGTACAAACAAATTTCTAGAGAAAACAAGTGACTAATTTAGGGGAAGAATTTATACGTGAGGTTGGACTCAATGTAAGAAATATAAAATGTTCATACAGCACGATTTCAATTTTGAAATTATTTCTATGGAATATACTTGAATAAATCATAGCAAACGTGAAAACATTACTATCATGACTATAGACTAAATGAACATTTCACATGCCTTTTAAATCTTAATTCGTAAGAAAATTTATCTTTTACTTCATGTTAAATGTAGTCTTGATTTGACCTATTTTTGGTGCAGTTGAGTCTTGAATCGAGTCGAATCATATATCCTACATGAATAAAATTATGTTTTTCGTTTTTCTATTTTTTTGTTTTTAGTGGAGAAATAGGATAGATCAGCAGCACATAAATTTATATGCAAATTAAACTGCAACATTTAAAATTTTTACGAATGTCCTACCAAAATTACGGCTTCCAGTCCATTCGGATAAAAAACGTTCAAAAGATACTAAATCTTTGAAGAAAGAAATAACAACAATAAAAAAAAAAAAAAAAAAAAGAAGTAATTGTTTAAATGAAATTGTGTTTTTTAGAACCTTAAGCTGTTCAGTATGAACACAAATCATAATACATTGCCTACGAAAATATTTTTAGTTACTGAATTTATATCTACAGGAGTGGATTTCATCCCTTCTGAAAATGAATCCGTTTCAAATGAATTCGAAATTTGAAAAGGATAAACAGATATATAGAAACTGCGATAGTTCTCATCTTTAACGTAAAGAATATATTTCCATTGCATTTTACATGATATAAGCTTTCAAATCAAAGCTGACTTCAAAATGAATACACCACAATCCTGATTCTTCTTTGTCTGTAAGACCGTTATCATTGATAGGCACCTACGCACACCCACAACTCACAACAATTAGAATACACAATTAATTTCGACACGTGATAAGCTTCTTGGTAACAACTTTAAATTTGTATAAGTGTTTATTTACCGATTTCCGCAATATTTGACGTTTTTTTGTCTTCTAGCGTGAAGTATTGAGAGAAAGATATAAACTAAAATTAAATTATTCAACAAGAGACAAATAGAACAAAACTTTTATGTATTATAATGTTTAATACTTCAAATTTAGAAGTTTAAAGTTGTATCTTCAATACACAAAAAATGTGTTTATGCAAACGGAACAACTCATTTTAAGATGAAATAAGATAACAAAATAAAAATATGCATTATTAAGCTGATTAAAAATTATTTGTTTTATTATGCGCTATATATAAGTGACCTTATCATCATTATATACCACATGAACTACCGTACCGGTAAGATCGGTAATGGCGTGGTATATCATCAGTTGTCCATGCTTTGTTGACTGATTTTATCCACCAAACAATAACATCATGTTTTCATTTTATTTTGTTCCAAAGCCTGGAAATTGTCGAATCTCAAATAAGAGTAACGAACAAACGTGTTTTTCCCCCTAAAGTTAGACAATGGTAATTTGAATATGAAGTTGTTACGGTTTACATGGCACGTTGCCTAATATTTCAATGAACCCAAATCCTTCAGGAAAAGACACTCAGACCAATTATATTAAATTTATTCTTATAATAGTTAACAAAAGGTATATTAATGTTAACAAAAAGAAATTGAAAAAGAAAACGACATTTTATATCTATAATATTACGTTATTATCAATCATATTTTAATATATGGCCATGTGTCATGAATTGGGTGCAAAATGCGTTACATGTCAAAACATTTGTAGAAATGTACATTGTCACAAACAAACATCTCTAGTATCTTAATGGTAAGTCAAACATGTATAAAATTATATATATCTTGAAAGCTTAGATGGTAGGGAAGATGATTAACACATTTTTTTGCCTGTAAAAGGTGGTGTCATGAAAGCTATACATGGTGTTACAAGAAAAATTGGTTTAAAATGTTCACAATTTCAATGGCGAATAATTTCTTATTGTTTGTATTAAATGAAATAAATCAACTTAGACTGTGTTAATAAGACCCTGTGCTCTGAAAAATATAAACTTGTAATGCAAAATATTCCTTCCAACAGCGCTACAGAGTGTATAAAAAAATAAGAAAAAATGGTAGTTTAAAAATGGCAGAAATCCTTGCTATACTTTTGAATTACAACGTAAACAAATTTTATTGCAAGAAATATGTTTCCAATCGATTGTTTATCTACGTACATGCAAAGAAAATGGATGAAAAAACACAATTATTGTATAAAATGGCATGTTTCAATTTTTGATGCCTGCAATGCATTGTCTATGAACCATGCGTGCATGAATTTGTTTGATTGATTAATAATTGATTGAGTGACCATTGGAAAATTCTACTTGACATTTATAAAAACGAGATAAATTCCAAAGAGTTTGATATATCACTCAACCTATAAGACCGTTAGGATACAAAAATATAATGCAACAACGAGTAAAAATGTAACAAAAATGGGAATTCCCTATGCTTTAACACGTACCTCCACCGTAGGATCCTCCACCGTAGGATCCTCCCCTTCCTACGTTACACACTCAAGTTAACTTTGTATTGGAACTATGAGCAGGACAAAGCTGAAACTTCACAGATATGTAGCCTAATAAATTACTTACAATTTGAGACATTGTACAGCTCATGACTGTACTTTGTTTTGTTGCTATGCAAAAAACTGTGACAATTTTCCCTCCAAAATGTAACGCCTCCACCCTTTTACTATACCCCAATATGTGACACATGACCATATATATATATATATATATATATATATATATATATATCATTATTATTAACATCCAAGTGTCATTATTTTACGAAGGGAATAGACTAATCCTTGAACATAATACGGCAATCGATCTTTCACAACCAACACTTTAGGATCGGGTGGCAGTTTTTACGCTTTATGCGCTGAGGAAACATGAATGTGTGTGTGTGGGTGTGTGGGTGTGTGTGTGTGCAGCATACAGAAGGGAAGTAAATGATTAGATCTCGATCGGGTTCCTCTCTCCAACTCGTCCTCTGATCTTATATTCTAATATAACCTTCACCTTTCAATAGTAATAAGTTTATATCCTCAAGCATGCGGCTACGAAGATATAATATCAACACCTCTGGTTTATAATTGTACACTAAGAGGCAAACAGGTGCACAAAGGAGGCCTTCTGTAGCGTATTAGGACTACTAACCCCTAACAACCCCCCCCCCCCTTATTTTAGGTTAGATGTAGAGTTATTGGTATATTTTTGCAGGGGATAGTTTTCCGTGGGTAATTGTCCAGGGGTTGCTGTCATAGAATCCTTCTGGAGAACAAAGGTTACACTCTTCAACTTTCATTTTCCTACCAATAAAATTGATCGTGGCTAATATTCTTCGTCCACCAACAACCCTTGAAAATGAAAAAAAAAAAAAACTTTTGAACTGTAGTGACGGATTTTTTTCGTTTACAACCATTTTTATTCGCCTCTTTAAGAACACCGTCACATGACGTAATTTGGCGTCAAATGACTGAACACGGTCACGTGACATAATTTTGGCGCTACGTCTGACAACGCCTCATTTCTGGTTTGTACTGCCGTCGTCGACGTGTCGATGTTCAGTGCATTTATACAGCATTGTACAGTAGTTCGTGTATAAACCCATGGCTGAATATACGAGGTATGTAGCAATAGATATGTGAATATATATTTGTATTTGTTATTTAGCACAACTATGGATATTAGAGGAAGCATTACTGCCGACAATGGTGATATTATCAAATTTATTAGCAAATTCATAACGGTATCTTTACTGTCTTTTTGACGTCCATTCGGACTGCCTTTTTATTTCTGGACGCGACATTAATTTTATACCAGAAATATATATTATTTAGAAAGAATAAAGATTGCTTGATATATTTATGCCGGTAATATTTAATCACTTTGATGCTTGAGTGGTTGAGGATGTTAGCGAGTAATGTGTTTTGTTATATACGTATTTTGGATATGATGCGTAGTCTCAAGCATCAGACCAGTATATTCAGAGTGTGAATTTTATCAACAAGACAATATTGATTTCTAGATGATAAAACACAAAGTAGATAATTTATGTAATTTTTGTCCATTTGTAGCTACTGAGGTCAAGCTGCATGAACCATTTCTGACGTGGACGCTTAGTCTCTCGTCGATGCAGCGAGATCATTGTGAAGTAAAATGTTTTAAATTTCAACCCTAAAAACCTAGGGTGAGTAAATCCGAGTTATCATAACATTAATACAATTGAAATATTAATTGTGTATTTCATATTCGAAGAATTTACAGTTAATATTGAAACAATTATTATGTATTAAATATTGTGAGTATTTAATTGTAATATCAATTTAATTTCGTTACACGAGCACTTGTTGTAATGAAAGTTGTTATACAGCATTAATTTAATCGCATGAGAATATAAAATAAATACTCTACTTAAATGAACCATATTCTTTATATTAGTTGAATATCTAAATTTAATAACTTATCTTTGAAACTGCATTTTTTACAGAATTGTAATCATTTTTTTAAGGCAATTATTTTTGGTGAATATTTTTCATTCTATGATCATTGTAGCCAGTCTTGATTATAACCACGATGTTATTTTTATTTGTCTTCTGTAAAATGCAGGGGTCACGGTCTTTTCTCAAATACCAAATTAAACACCAATAAAACTCAGCGTTCCATACAAGTCGGCTTCGTATCACGTCTGCTCCGCTTATCTGTTGGCCCTTCTCGATCACGGTCGGCTTCTTCGGGATCACGTCGTTCTCGCAATCACGTTACGCGGCGTCACCAATTGTGGGTTGTTACGTCCCACCGTTGAGATACCGGAGTCGAATAAATGATGATCGGCACCCACAGGATGGTTGAGTTTTATTGGTGTTTAATTTGGAATTTGAGAAAAGACCATCCGTGACCCCTGCATTTTACAGAAAACAAATAAAAATAACAATCGTGGTTAAATCAAGACTGGCTACAATGATCATAGAATGAAAAAATATTCACCAAAAATAATTGCCTTAAAAAAAATGATTACAATTCTGTAAAAAATGCAGTTTCAAAAGATAAGTTATTAAATTTAGATATTCAACTAATATAAGAAATATGGTTCATTTAAGTAGAGTATTTATTTTATATTCTCATGCGATTTAAATTAATGCTGTATAACAACTTTCATTACAACAAGTGCTCGTGTGTAACGAAATTAAATTGATATACAATTAAATACTCACAAATATTTAATACATAATAAATTGTTTCAATATTAACTGTAAATTCTTCGAAATATGAAATACACAATTATATATTCAATTGTATTAATGTTATGATAACTCGGATATTTACTCACCCTAGTTTTTAGGGTTGAAATTTAAAACATTTTACTTCACAATGATCTCGCTGCCATCACGACGAAGACTAAGCGTCCACGTCAGAAATGGTTCATGCAGCTTGACCTTCAGTAGCTACAAATGGACAAAAATTACATAAAATTATCTACTTTGTTGTTTTAATTCAATCTTAGAAATCAATATTGTCTTGTTGCATAAAAATTCACACTACTTGAAATTACTGCGTCTGATGCTTGAGGACTACGCATCATATCCAAAAATACGTATATAACAAAACACATTATCTCGCTAACATCTCTCAACCACTCAAGCATCAAAGTGATTAAATTATTTACCGGGCATAAAATATTATCAAGCAATTCTTTATTCCTTCTAAATAATATATATTTCTGGTATAAAATAATTGTCGCGTCCAGAAAAAAAAAAGGCAGTTCCGAATGGACGTCAAAAAGACAGTAAAGATACCGTTTATGAATTGCTAATAAATTGCATAAATATCACCATTGTCGGCAGTAATGCTTATCTCTAAATATCCATAGTTGGGTCTAAATAACAAATACAAATATATATTCACATATCATTAATTGCTACATTACCTCGTATGATTCAGCAATGGGTTTATTACCACCCGAAAAAACACTGAACAATGCTGTATAAATGCACTGAACATCGACCACACGTCGACAACGCGCAGTACAAAACCAGAAATGAGTCGTTGATCACAGACGTAGCGCCAAAATTATGGTCACTGACCGTGCTTCAGTCATTTGACGCCAAAATTCGTATCGACGGATGAGACGTATGTGTTCTTAAGAGGCGGAATAAAAATGGTTTTGTAAACGAAATAAAAATCTCGTCACTACATTACAGTCTCAAAAGTCTTTTTTTTTCATTTTCAAGAGGTTGTTTGCTGCTGGCACGAAGAATATTAGCCACGATCAATTTATTGGGTTATGGAAAATGAAAAAGTGAAGCAGTGTAACTTTGTTCTCCAGAAGGATTCTATGACAGCAACACCCCATGGCACAATTAACCCACGGAAAAAACATATCCCCTGCCAAAATATACCAATTAACTCTACATCTAACTAAAATTAAGGGCGGGGGTGTTCAGGGTTAGTAGTCCTAATACGCTACAGAAGCCTCCTTTGTGCACCTGTTTGCCTCTTAGTGCTACAATATAAATTAATAAAAGAAAATAATAAAATAAACAGAGCAGGTTTCATTGATCGCCGGGTAATTCCCCCTTTCTGGTCAAATTTGAAAATTCTTAATTACGGTTAGATTTCCATTCATAGTATCTACACACAAAAAATAATAACTTCAAGGCAAATTGAAAACTCAATACACAAAGAATAACGTGTTGCAGAATATTTTCTGTCTCTTATTTCTTCTTCACTTTTGATTTAATTACCTCTCAGGTATTCCCGTTAACATTTTCTCACTTTAAAAATATGGCCGCAGCACAATAACCATTTCGTTATTCCATAACAATTAGGGCATATTATACGGATATTCCACCGAAGACGACGAACACCTTGGTAACGTGACGTCATCAGTCTCCTTCTGCTTGACAACTGCACGTTACGGTATGCAGCAGACATGAAACATGAAGATATGTTAGTGTCACTGCCTTAAACACATTGTTTCTCCAGTGTTCTGTTGTAAGGCACTTTGCATATTTTTTTCAAAGCAATAAGCCTTTAGGGCAACCAAAGAAATGAAAAAAAACACGAGAACATTAAAAGTTCAAGCCCCTTTTTTATTAAAACAATATCACAGCAATGGAAATTGAAATGTGGAAATGTCATTAAAATACGTTTTCGGATACCAAGCACTGCGAGAGGAATGTGTGTGGGTGAGGGTGATAGTGTGGGTGTGTGTATGTGTGTGTGTGTGAATGTGTGTGTGTGTGCGAGCGCACGTAATTTATAATACATCTTAATCACATATCATGAAATCATTCAAAGAAAGCATTTCTTAAGGTTGTTTTCTTTTCTCTCTTTAGTTTAGAACAATTAATAAAAATGAATTTCCTTGTTTTAACGAATTAAGGGGAATCATATTTTCTTTTTACAAATTCCAGTTACTGAAAATTTAGTTTTATTCCAGACTGAGGGCTTTGATAAAAGTGACTTTGAATAAAATTTGAGTTATTGAAAAGAGTCATTTTTCAATTGAAAGCCTACTCGTCTTAAAAAATAACATACAAGTATTACCTACATCTTAAAAGCAAAAATAACAAACTGGATATAACTTTACCATATTAGCCGCCAATAAAATTTTTTAAAAAGCTGGTAATCGCACGCTCCAGTTATTTAACCTATATTTAGGTCTAATCCGTAATGAAATAAGTTGATAAAATGCCTCACTGAGTTGCCAATTAGTGTCTTGTTTAATTTGATATATTGAATGCGACAGGTTGGTTTTCATTCTAATGACAAAAGAAATGATTCTGGGAATGGATGGAGTATTGCCTACCTGTGCAGTACATAACGGATAATATAATTAGTAAGGCATTTCACAATTATAAAGAAATAATTCTGGGAAGATAAAAAGAAATGAATTTTTGAGCTTTGAAAATTTCGATTAAAAATTATTAAAGTTATGAAAGTTATTATTTCATTTTTCATGTTGCATGTTATTGAACCACAAAATATTCATTTCATCCATTTCACAGAATTCTTTGTTATATCGACATGATAAACGTAATTTTGTATTAGACCACTGGTTGTCAAACAAGAAATTCAGTTGCGCATACTTCTCACCTGTTTTCCTTTTCGTTTTGTGGTACTTTTAATTTGTTTTAATTTATTGTGAAAAGGGTGGAATATGTAATGTTCATTTTTTTCATTTTTATAAAATATCGATTCGTATAACAGTTTAATAAAATATAGTCTGAAAATAGTTTATCAAAAACATGGTTTATCCAAAAAGTTCTATATACTTATTTATTGATTTGTTGTTTATACAACACTGTCTTTAACATAATTTTATTTACAGCTTTATAGGTTGCCCTTTTTTGCGAGAATCAACAAACCACATGATGACTGCGTGAGGTTTGCTCTTTCCTCATACGGAGCTACGAAAGCGATGATGGTAAAAAAAAAAAAAAAAAAAAAATTAGGATAAAAAAAAAAATTAAATAATGCTTTCCCTTGCATTTCTCCCCCCCCCCTGCCGCATCTATACGTATATCGTATTGTAAATTGACGCAGCTGTTTATCATTTATTTACCCATTTATGTATTAAATGTTTGACCACTCGACCATGGAAGCGTGGGGAAGCGTGACCTCCGCGCTGGAAAAGAGTCCTTGTTTTCTTAATGAGATGCCGCCATCACGAGGCAAGGTATGCGGTAAATATCTTCAGATTTCACAATCAAAATGGATGATCTTCTGCACAATATAGAACCATCCGGACCAAAATAACTGATTTATTTTATCAAAAGCAGTTTGAGGAAAATCACATCAATAATAATATAGAAAGTTGTGAAATTTTTTATAATGCAAAAATTGTAGATCGTATGACAATTCGACAACATAGTCAAAATGCTGTGACAAACCAGGGCTCTTTACCACTGGCAGCGATCCCGGGGGGGGGGGGACGGGGGACGTGTCCCCCCCCCCCTCGATTCTTTTTCTGGGGGGATCGTCCCCCCCCCTCCCTCGATTTTAAGGCTTAACATATTTTATGTAGTGCTAAGCTTGTGAAGCTAATAAAGAGGTAAAATGTATATCAAATACAATGCTAAATGTTATTATAAGGCAAAAATTTCGGCTCGCGCTTCGCGCTCTCAAACATTTTCATTAGTTTCTGCATAATGTGCGAAGTATGCGAATTTTTAGTGTATTATTTTTCACTTTCGGGTGTTTCCGCCCCCCCCCAGTCGTGACATGAAATCGCCGCGCTTGCTCTTTACTATGTTTAAAGTTTTTAAAGGCAAGTTCGCGAAAAACTAAATGTCCTTCCAGTTTTATTTGACGGTCCCCTGTTTCATCGTAACTAAGTCATTTTTTTTTCTCATGCAAATCAGAGAATCGGGACCTTTAAATTCAGCATTATTGTTTTGCTACATAGGTCTACAGTTTACAAACAAAATAAAACTGATACTATATAAAAATGTAACCTCCTATTAGAGCATGAATAAGATTCCGAGTAGACAAACAGAACCTACTAAGCTTTCAATCATCAATGGCTAAGGTTAGATTGATTCATTGGTACGAAAGGAACAAATTATATTTGATCATTTCATAGTAGAATTATATGTCATGTAGACATATTACTTATCTCTATCTGCTTATATATTTATACATTTTGGGGTGCATGAGATTTACATTTTTTTACTTGAATGAGAATATGAAAAAAGGTCATAATGAAAATGTATGTTTCCATTAATATTGATGAGAAACATTTGAAATGGATATTGCAAATTTGAAAAATAAAATCATGTCTGGATATTTCATCTTAGATTTGAAAGTATTATATACCCAGTATCGTACCTAGCCTGATCAGATACAATACTTACGGGGGGCGCACTATTGTTTGTGCATAATAGTGCGCTCTCCGTAATGCAGGTGTCACATTCACCGTGTTGGCCCACCGCTCGCCACCGTTCTGGCCAAATTTGTGCACACGGCGGCAAACGGTGAGGCACACGGTGAAGCGGTTGAAGCCCGTCCAACACGTTCATAGAAGCTCGCTGGGCACCCGTTCCCGAGAGGATTTTTAAGAACGGCCGAACTCTTGCCGGGTTATTTACCGGGTGATGACCGGGTATTTCAGAACGGTCTTAAACCGGACCAGTCGTTAAAAGGGCGGTAAAAGGACTGAATGAGGACGCCGCACCCGTTTCCGGGCCGTTTGCAGGACGGAGATAGACCGTCAGAGGTCGGGCAACATGAATCGATCACCCCCCCCCCCCCCTTTCCTTTTCCACATCAAGTACGCCCCCTTGTGGCTAAACTTGCCAACTCCCAGTAGGCCTACATGAAAACCATACGTGAACACTACGTTTTTAAATCGGTTGTCCACTTGATTGTTTACCAACAAGATCAATCAATAACTAAATGAATTTGAGCTAAAAACTAATACCCAGAGTAATATTTTACGAAACAAAAGTATTATATACCATGAGGAATAAATCATATGACATAAACAGGGAGATGATTATCAACTTTATTTGGCGGCTGATTTACTCAGAAATTATAGTTTTATAGGGGGCCCATATTTTGTCGCATTTGTTTCATTTACTTTAAGCCTTTGTTTCTGTTTTCATATCAATTCAGTTCTGGTTTAATTATTTACACTTTACAATAGATTTTATACAATATCGAATTGGTCGTACTTATTAAATTGTTCTAAATTAGAGTTCTGAAGAGTTGGGAAAGCCTAAAAAAAAATTCCCCCACAAAGTTTCTTCATTTTTAGTAATATTATTTTGTATGTCTTGATTATAATTATTGATAGGGGTCTGCGTTTTTGTCTTTGGGCGTCCATCCCATCATTATTAAAAAAAAACAATCATGGGGTAGGAATCGTTCCATACGGGTCACTCCATCCATTCATATACAAGTCATTTATATTATTATTTATTTATTCTGGGGGAGGGGCGGGCGATAAGGGGGGGGGACAAAGCCCCCTAATTCTCAATTTTAGGCACTGTTTTTACCTAAATTTTCGGTTGGGAAATGCCTGGGTAAGTTTCTTTTTGTATTTCCGATTCTTTGTAGGCTTCCTTGAAAAGCGGTTCAATTTTGGTATGTCATTACCATAACTATATACCCTACTGAAATAAAATTAAGTACATGTATTATATACAATCTATGGCAAACGAAATTCGTATATTTTTTTGGACAATCTTAAAAGCGGTTTCTCTTTTATAAAAATACTACAATGTCATTTGCATGTACTTTTATTAATACAAGTATTATATTAAGGTATTGTATTTTATAGCCCTGATTAATTTATTTAATCACATTAAAATCACTTAAAAGGGTCGTGCGTAAAACAATGAAAATGAAAATAAACAAAAAACTAATCCGTAGATCATACAAAAATATCCAAAAAGCAGAATTATGAATGATGTAGGCATTTTTCTTGATGCGATTCTATAGAGGGTTATAATTTGGCTAAAAGAAAATTGCAATGAAATGATTATGACAAAATATTAGACAATTAATAATATAATGATTAAAAATAATAATAAAGTACTTTTATTATTATAACAATATTTCATTTGGTATAACAAGATTTAAATATTTCAAAAGCATGGGGAAATTTTCGCGGAGAAATGAAAATAATATTTAATACAACTAATACAATTTTTTTTTAATGAAACGCGTGTGTAAAGTATATATGTAATTTGGGCAAACGTTTTAGACCAAACTATACTGGAGCTTATTAGGAAAGTAGTCTAATGTTTATTAAAGCTGTTATAATAAAACTTTAGAAACTAATGTCAAACAAAACAAAACAAACTTTAAAAAAGAATTGACATTACATTAGATTAAATGTCCATAAAAGGACCAAATTGTAAATTCTTCTCCCCGACAATGACACTTAAAGTATTTCTGAGATATACTGTGTCTTTTGAAAGCTGCAGTATCATTCCTCGCTGCGCTTGTGAAGAGACCGATGAGATCGAGAGCTACGAAAACAAAGGGCGGATTGAAGACACCATATACCTGATTTGAAGACACCATAAGGGTAGATCCCTCAGTCCAGTCCATCACCGTGCATGACCGCTTTGTGCACGGGTGTGGAGCGTTTTTTCCGTCCTCACACCATCCGCGTACCGACATCACAACGCCATTATTCCGCCCTTACACCGGGCCTCCAACGACTAGTGCCTGCGGTTCATGCCCGGCGAAAATTTTGAGCATGCTCGAGCATGCTCAAAATTTTCGCCGGGCATGAACCGAAGACAAAATAACGTGAACGTTTTTGACGGGTCATCACCGACCCACCGTGTACCATCACCGGGTATCCTCCGTGTCCCGCCGTTCGCATCAATCTGTTTTGCACGGTCCCGAACGGTGGAAAACGGTGAGTCACCCGGCGAAGAAAACAATTTTCGTTTTCTTGTCAGAGAGCGGTAAGGCCGGTGGGCAAGCGGTAATCGCACGGACAAAAGTAAAGCATGGACTACATATGAGGACGGTCAGCACGGTACCAGGCTGGCTAGGACCTGGTATAGACCCGGTATAGAACGATACAGACCCGGTGAAAATAATGAAAAATGTTATGTGGCCGGTGCCGTTCTATTGCCGTGTTGCAAATGTTGGTTTTTCCGTGAACGGCGAAGACCCGTTCACTTTACCCTGTGCATGTGACACCACCATAAGTATTGTGTCTAGTCAGGCTATAGGTACGCCACTGATACCTGCATTTGTTTCTTATAGTTTACCTTTATCTTTTATTTAATACATTTTAATTGACATGTTTGTATTTTCAAATATCATGATAAAGTTGAAAACGTATTGAATGGATTGTGTGTTATTGTGTAATCCAGCCGGAAGGGTGAGATGTAATAGCAGTAAAATGGACTTATCTGAAATGATTGATTTAATGTTTATTGAACGGCAAACATCATGTGCAGTTCCTTCGAATTGCATGGATTTATTCCTTCGGAAAATGCTTAACGTCCCCTTTAACCCGTTGAGTAATATTTTTGGAGAAACCTAAGTGTTCGTGATGTGAGCTTCACATTTCCTAAACGTTGCGAATGCGAACTATTAAACACAGGGGAATAGTTCAAAATATTACCCTCACTGCATTCCTAACGATGCCGGTATTTTTCTGTTCCTGCAAATATCTCATTTCCTGTAATGGTGAAAACCAGAAGGCTAGCCATCCATGGTGTTCAGTATTTTACACGGCAGTAAAAGGGTTGAAAAAGCCGGATGTTTTGCAGATTATATCAATTTTATCGAGCGTAAACTCGAGGTAATATGGTTGCAATTGCAAGAACACTGAACACTGAGATGAATATTACAATGTACACTATATTAATTTTGATGTTCAAATTAAATACTGCAGAAAAGAATGACTACAAATGTGCCTGTTACATTTTTTAAAAAAACATCCATTATGTCCAAACAAAAAAACGTACAGAACTATCGATTTATATTTCATACAGTTTATATACAATTTATTTAAAAATATATATATAATGGCATTATGTACGTGTACAGTAATGTTTTCTATACGTAAGGAATACCCTACGATTCTGCTTTTTTCTTAAATAAATACACTCAAAACGCTGTTTAAAAATGTAAACATTTTTTTATTTTTTTATTTACACATTGTTGTTTAAAGCCGGGAAATCGAGGTTTATAACCTTAAACAGGACCTGTTTAGATATGAAATTAAACAGGGGTTGTTTAAAAATACGGGAGCGAATGTCACGTGATAATCATGGGCCAATGAGAAAAGCTTATAGATAGATTTGGAGGTAAGCATTTAGACTAAATATAATTGACCGATGTGTTGGCTCAGTGGAAAGAGCGTCTGCCTCATAATCGGGAGGTCTTGGGTTCGATCCCCGGCCGCGTCATACCAAAAAGACGTTAAAAAATAGGAGTCACTGTTTAGCGTTCAACAAGAACATGAAGAAAGGGACAGAGCAATGTTGATCTGGCACTGCTCAGTGGATGCCGGGCCCACGATTTATTAGGTTTAATGAATTTCCGTTTCACGTTTCAGGACTTTGTTTCGGACAATAAAATTTGGAACATTTTTTTCTTTCTTTTTTTAAACAATACATTAAGTCTAAATGCTTATCTCTGAAGTATCATTCAGCTCTGATGGCGTTTGGACCTAGGCCCACATGTATTTTTGAACAATAAAATGTGAGAAAATTTTAAACTGCGATGTTTAGAATTTAAACAACTTAGATTGTTTAAGATGACCCTTTAACAACTGTTGTTTAAAGCTTAAACATTAATGTTAATATTTTAAACAAATTACTTTAAACAAATGATGTTTAAATACCATTAAACAACTGCATGTTTCAACTTTTAAACAACAAGAATGTTAAATTTTTAAACAAGTACAGGTTGTTTTATTTTTAAACAACGCTGTGCGATTCACCGGTTTTAACACGCAGTTGTTTAAGATTTCAAACAACTTGTTTAATTTCTTCTAACAGTGTAGGGCAACATTCTCCAAACTTATGTTACTTGTATAAATAAACATGTAGGGCCACCACATAAATAATTTCATGTAGTATGCTATATCATTCATCAGGTTTCCTCAAGTTCGTGTCTTTGTCACGATTGTCTGTTCATAATAAATGTGGTAACCATGTTTGCAACACGGATTTGGGGGAGTGTTTTTACAACATCGGCAGAAAGTTGTTGAATTATTAAAGAACACTAGAAAGGGAATTTTCTACATGAATCAACATGATATGAAACATTCTTTAAGGAACAGATCACAAAAACCAGAAATATTTCTATACTTTAAGAGTAGACCCACTATTAACTCCAAAAATACTTGCTTCAAATATAACTCTGTCTGATAGACATTGCAATGAATTTATCAAAGGATATGATAAATACACATCACACGTAGAACCACGCCATTATAATGATGACGGAATTAAACTCCTGTAACTGAAATGGCGTTAGCAGCTAGGGCCGTTTCTCCGTGCCTGTTGTTTCTAGAACTCTATATCTCGTACTTTTCGTCCTTTAAGTTTTGTTTGATGACTTGTTCCACTATGATACCATTCAAAATAAGTATAGAAATATAATTTATCTATAGTCTAAAGCAAATCAATTACATAATACTTTTAAGTTCTATGCTTGGCGCCGTTAATTAACCGAAGCTAGACTAAGCACAGCCAGAACACGATATTAATGCAAATTCAGGTCATAAAAGAGATTGATATTATACAATATTTGGGATTATTCCTGATCACGTCAGTATAATATATTTATATTCGATGCTCAGCTGTATTATGTAATATACCATGGTAATGTGTCAATATGTCAATAATGATATAATCAGTCAATTGCAACCGAAAAATGCAATTTTATACAGATTTCTTTTATAATCCCTCCCTTTGTAATATAACGTCATTTTTTTTCAAAATAATTTGTAATACAATAAGTAAAAAAAAATCAATTTAAAAAAAATCTCAGACTGATAGAGGAGTTGTAGTGAAACAAAATGAATTGTATTGTCTTGTTGTCTTTAAAACAACAACAAAATAAAACAAGAAGATAAAGACAAAAGCGTCGACGGCTTCAGTGATACTGCAAAAGAAATTATCTTATGACAAAATAAACAAAATCCTTTTTCAATAAATGCCATCTCCCTGGGAAATTTGAAAATATCATATTTTGACTATTATTCAAAATATCATTGCATTGTAAAAGCGTGCGTCCTTGAATAACCAATTATGCCCTTTTGCGTAATAACTAATCAAATTGAGTTTAATGTCTTCTTGCGGCATAATTTTGCAATTTTAAATTAAAATACGACAGGACATCGTGTCTATGGGGGAAAGATGATTTCTTACAGAAAATTATATTTAATAAAAGGCGGCTATCATCATGATCAGGACCAAGGACGCTTGCTCTACATGGGCGTTAATTGGATTAACCTATTAAAATATTGGTAAAAATTTCCCCTCATTTAAAGTTCGTCTCCCATTGACCTTGAAATTTCAATTAGGCATAATTGAATTCGTATGAATACCCTTTACAATTTAAGTTATCATTGTTACTATTTTTTATTTCCATAACAGGGTTTATAGAACAAATCATTAAATATTTCCATGCATGTTAGATTTTAACCGAAATTCTCATTGACTGTTTCATCTCATCTCGTTCTTTCTTTTTCCCTCTCTTCTTTTTCAATGGGTTGAGATATTTTCTAACTGATCATTCCCTATCTTGCTGAAGGTTGTTACACAAATGCTTTTATGTTTTGAAATGTCATAATTTCTTCTTTTTTTCATAAATATATTCTCCTCCTCTGAATTATCAAAACCAATTTTGATGTAATATGAAAACAAAATGGTGATATCACATGTACACTCAGTCTTTCAAAATTTGAATAAAACTTGCAAAAAATAATTTTGGACCTGGCACCTTCACTTACAATTTACTCGATTATGTGTTCCATCTAAGATTCAAGAAAGGTATCATTGCAAAGGTGAGGAGTTTGTCGTCAACTATATGATACATAATAAGGGGTGTATCAGAAAAAAGGAAACCCCAGTTTGATCATCAATGATTCCAAAAATCTTACGATGGTGATTATGAAGTTTATATCACTAGAGAGTGCAACTTCTTATGAAACCGCTCTCAACTCACCAATGCCACGCATCACTGAACCCAATTGTTTTGGAAATGCCTCGTAAAATTGTTAGTGGTTCACTTTCACGCTCCTTGAGATGGTTTGTTTGAATGTGCCTAAAAAGGAAACCCAAGTTTGATCTTCAATAATTTCAAAAATATTACAGAATTTCATTGTTCTGAAAATATCTCGCAAAATTGTGATTGGTGCACTTTCATGGTCCTTACATTATCCATGATGGACTGAAGGTTCTCTGGGCTGTCAGGAGTTGTAACGTGATAAAATTACCTGGATGATAAGCTTGATGGACTATAACTAATTAGGCCTTTCCAACCCATTTATCAAGACCATTTTATTGAAAGTCATTTTAATATTTTACTTAGAATTGCTATTTAAAGGCACATTCAAGCAACTCATCTCAAGGAGCATGAAAATGAACCAAACAAAATTTTGCAACATATTTTCAGAACAATAGGGTTCTGTGATGCGTGGCATTGGTGAGCTGAGAAAGGTATCATTATAATGGTAATGAGTTTGCCTTTACAATGATATAAATTTCATAATCGCCAAAGCAATATTTTTGAAATCATTGATGAGCAAACTTGGGTTTCCTTTTCTTCGATACACCCGGGATATAAAAAAACTGAAATGAATTCAGCTGTGAATATGGCCCCTCTTAAAATAAATTACATTTTTTCGATACGCACTGTATATAATTATACACGTACCCATTTTTTTTTTCCAGTGTACGTTCCCGTATTCCTGACGCCCTTTTCAATGACAAACGACTACATTTCGGTTGTTTACGTCATTCCCATTGTATAAAACAATGGAAACAAAATTCTTATGGGGATAATAAATTCTATACTACTAGAATTATTTGATACGGGACGTCGAGCATCGCTTAATACACTGCTCTTATTTTCCCGTCCTGCAACGTCCTGTATTACCTGCCGCCACGAATTCTGTTACCAAATACGATAATTCTCTTAGCGTAAGAAACGGGAAATCTGTCAAGGCTGTGGGTTTTATTTCATTTTCCTTCAGCAGTTGCCTTCAGAATTAAATCGTGCGAAACAGATTAAGTATAAAGGAGAAGAGATATCGAGATAGATCGAAAGATAGCGGTGGAAAGAAAAGGAGAGAGACTGAGAGAAAAGGAGAGAGACTGAGAGAGAGAGAGATATAGAGAGAGGAGCATGAGCCTTTACAAAATATTTTATTTACCGTGCATGCGGGCAGAATGTATCGCCTGTTTATTTCAAAGTGCAACCGCTAACGTCATTGCGATTTATTATTTTTTTTATTTTTCCCATTGCAATATTATATTCTCTTTGATCAATATCTTCAATTTCGTATTACAGTTTTGATACCGCATAATCCGATATTTATACACTACAATACGATACAATATTAACATTTATATAGCGCTCTTACTATGAGTAAACATGCTTTACAGTCAGAAATATTAACAAATAATGAAATAATATACAAACAATAGTACAGGAAAATTGCAAATGAACATAGCATGAATTAAAAAAAAAATCAACAGTTAATTATCAAAACTTAAGGGTTTGCTGAAAGACAGCAAGAGAAGGAGATTCCCGGATATTTCGGGGAGCTGGTTCCACATTCTATGTGCAGAAGTTATTTAAATTTAGCGGTGAAAAAAATAACCCAATCACAGTATTGCTTTTACATTTTGCAACATAGATTGTGTCTAAATTATTCATGTCTAATATAAATTGTGGTACTAGCAGACATAATTTATACAGAGTGAGTCAAAAAAAAATTCAATCATTTTGAAGTTGTCTTGTAAAAATGATAAATATTTAATCGTCGGTTTCATCACATGTCTTGGTAGAGTCTTCCTCCTAACATCTGCTGGTACCCTTTGCATTTTGATCTTCGAACGAATAAGTGAATAACGGACAATCTTCAGAAGACAGCAAAAGCTTACTTGCGCCAAGGGACTGGGTGCAGAATAAACAATTAGGAAAGTGTTCTACTTATGTGCACGCAAAAAGACTCATGCCTAAACATACCCTCATTTACACAAACACAGACCACATACACACCCACACCCACACCCTCACCACACAAACCCAAATAAACCCCAACATACAGGCAAATACACACACACACACACACACACACCCACACACATAGCCTATCTGCACTGACATCAGCAAACACACAAATTCACACCCACACCCTAAAAAAAAAAACCCCACTTAATTTACAGTAATTGTACGATTTTTCTCAGCAATCCGTACTACAAATTACATCCTATAAACATTTTGTTTTATTTATTATTTTATATATATATATATATTTTTTTTATTATTTTTTTTTTTTTTTTTTTTTTGGGGGGGGGCAAGTGTTAAGCACTTACGATGCACATAATAATGGCATAAGTATTGCTAACTAAAACATGAAACACTATACAAGAGATGGGAAAGCTACCGATAATGATTATATTTAACACGTTTCTTGTTTAACCCTCTTTGTGCTTTGTAGCCATATGGCTACATAATTTTCGCTCACCTTTTCTAAGAATAGCACAAAGAGGGTTAAATGCAAGTAAGGGGGAATGAATGGATTAGAATTTTAAATAAGGTTTTAGTTTTCTGGTAATATTGTCATGAATACATAATTAGCTAAAAAACAATAAAAAAAAATTAATTCCAATCCATTCATTCCCCAAACAAATGTTAGGAGAACATCTGTGCAAAAAAACAATGGAGTTATTTGTGTTTAAGGTATTCAGTAGATCTTGTTTTGGGCAAAAAGGGCTAATTTGCATAATTATGCTAATTAGGCATTTTTGGTGATTTTTTTTTGTTTTGTTTTCGTCCATGAGATTCCTTGGTATATAACCTCTCTACTGATATTTTATTTTGGAGGGTTATTTCTTTTCATTTCTTCAGAAATGAGCCAAATAGAAGTGTAACAATTTCCCTATAACCCCCACTTAAACCATGTTATCCAGAATCATTGATTTGACTTTCTGTAATGATATAAATGTTTCTAAATGAGTGCATAAGTAGACTTTAAAAGCTGACTCTGATTTAAAACAATCTCTCTAAAAATCATTTAAAATTCGCAGTCTTTTTAATAGTAATAATTGCGTTAAAAATTGATTAATGTATTTTCAAAATTTTAATCTGACATTTTGAATTCGTAAGAATAATATTGATATTAAATAGGCCCACAGCAGCGAGAAGATCAGCATTATGATTATTCTGGATGATAATAAGTGGAATTGATACTTTTTATACTAATTGTCACTTTCATTTTTTTTTTTGGGGGGGGGGGGGCCCATATGCCTATTACGACGAATAGGCCTATGGGCAAAATACATGATGTTCCAAATACAAAAATAAACATCTGGCATGCTTCGCCGGCGTGCATCTCGCGTCCTGAGATTAGATTTCAAAATTAGATTTGACTTCCCCGTATTTCTACATTAATTTCTTCAAAACATTTGTTTCGCCGTGGGACGTAAATTTCAATCAAAGTATTTCAAATCTATACAAACGGTTTGTGGAATTTTGAAGTCAAACGCAAGCATTTTAACCAAATAGCCTCCGTGGTGCCACGATTTAGGATGATTAATTAAACAGAAACAAGTATTCTACACTTTCACTTTGTTCAGCTACATTAACTGATATGCATAATTTTTCAGTTTTCTATTGATCCACTATTGTATTTGTATATATTAAGTTTGCATTTATATATTTCGATACAAAATATTAGAGCGTATAAAGCTTTGTCTTCAGCATTCAGCATTTAAAATAAATGTACAACAAAAATTAAAAACATGATAAGTATCATGATTTTAGAATCTTGTAAATGCACAATATTTTTCTAGACGCCTTTAACAAAACGATACGAATGTATATATAGACATAATACAAAATGCTTTTATTTGAGCTGATCTTACGAACGTCAACACATTGACACATGTATTGTTTAAACTTGGAGCACACACACACACACATACGCACACACACACACACACACACACACACACACACATTATCTCGGTCATAAAAACATACACGACAAATGCTTATTGATCACAGCCCCATATGTCGTCGCTTTGAAGTTTATTTTTGTTTTTTGTCGTTGTTATTTATCTAAAATTGCTTAGTATGTATACGACCAATATACACGAATGACAGAAATGGGGAAATGATGTTTGTCGTATTTGAAGGAAAAAGGAAAAGTTTGGCTTGTTCTAAATTGAATAATATAATAACTTCAACGTCTTTATCATCTTCAAAGTGCAATTAAAAAAAGGCAAAATGATTGTTACAAAACAAGCAATTATGAATTTTCAGCCGATAAAAATAATAAATAAATAAACCGGTAACCACCAAAATAGTCCTACTGTATTTTTTATTTAATTTTTTTTATTTATTTATTTATTTATTTATTTATTATTTATATATATTTTTTTTTTTTTATTTATTTTTATTTTTTTTTTTTTTTTTGGGGGGGCTTGGTGGTCCTATGTTATAATCATGATGATAGGACACGTGACTCCTTTTGACGAATTGTTGTGCGTTCACATTTTATGTGTTGTTTATGTACCCGAATCAGCTTCGCTTTCAATGACACCTTATCCTGCTTTTAAAATGTTAAAAAGTTTTATAGCAAAGGTTAAAAAATACAAGGATTGAAAGCGAACATATTTTGACACAAATTTGAGAGTTAATATTTTAATGTGACATAATAAGAATACGCATTAAAGAATTTTAGATGTTGATTTATGTTTACCGCTGATTAATAGTTCAAGTATATGCATCACTCTTGCGTATATAACGTTCACAGTGTTACTTTAGCTTTCTTTAATCACATCACTTGATTTTTATTTTAGGAAAATACGTAAACAGTTTAGATTATAAATCCATACATGTGTTGAACTTTTCAGCTATCAAAATAAACTAGAATTATAACTAAATCTGTCGTGTACGCTGACAGTATATATCCTCGAAGATGACGATAGTATTAGTAATACGATGGTTTATTTAATGTGGCTAGTAGCTTATGGAAATTGTCAGGAATTCCTTCTAAGATTGATCGATCGCGGTCAGGAATCCAATACACGGATATCTCATAATCTATGCGGGTCATACCAGAGAGACGTGACGTGTTTATGGGGTGTAGGAAATGGGGGCTGTGGAGATAGGGGTGGGCTGTTTATTAATATGGTGAGACTTGAGGGTTTACATTTATATAAAGGAAATGGCAACAAAATTACAGTAATAACAATTTACATGGCTTTCAGATTGGTATCATACTATTTGTGATTGGCTAGATCACTACGACCAAGGGACCTACCTTCAATTTGTTATATTGTACATAATTTTTGGACAATATAATCATCTTTTTTTTTTCTTTTTTTTTTTTTTGGTGTGCAGGGGAAAATTATCGATTCTATCATTTGCCTTATTGCTCTAGCTCGTAATAACAGTAAACGTACATATAATTAAGCAGGCATATATTGTATTCTAGAGTATGCACTATTTAATAAATATAATATAATATAATATATAATACATATGAAAACGTGAACAATCAAAAAGGACAGTGTTATTTTATACCAAACACGCACAGTTCCACTACAGTGCACTAACGACCAGAAAGAATCTTACGAATGTGTGTACTGGGTATAGACTCTCTCTACGTCTGACCGTCGATATCGCGATAACAATGCCCTGAATAAAGACCGTGTAAAGGAGAGTGCAAGCTGTGCAGTCAGGATCGAAGTATTTTATCATGATATTTTTTTTATGATATCAAAAACGCGGGAAAATATTGACCAATCACAAAGAAGTTAAAATCATTGGAAAGAGAAATTAATATATTTACTTCACTCAGCGTAACTAGGAAATCGATGCGCTGCTGAATTTACAGAAAGCTTTTAGTGACTGCTGTTTGACCAAAATATCATTTTCACAGAAAAACGACCAAAAATGACTAAAATGGGAGATTTTAAAGCTCAAAACGCGAGGTTAGGGGTAAAAAAATATTCTTCCCAAGGTTTTATCTTGTTTTATATACATTAACCCCTCATAAAACCTGTGTAACTAAGTAAATGATCTTCTCGATTTTTTTTATTCTAGTATATTCAACAAAACTCCCGTTTTTCGGGCATTCTTCCATTGACAATCGGTGCGTGAAAATGGTTTTCCTAGAAGAAGCCCAACGTTTTCATATGTTGCACGGCGATAGAATCATACTATAGTTTAGTCGAATGCGAGGGTATTAATCATCGCTAAAATATGGTTTATATTCTACAAAAGTAAAACCAGTGTAATAATATCTGTATGAGTTTCAGTAGCAAGTACTCAATCAGGCGTAACAAGAGTCAACGAAATGATAAAATGATGAAAAGATGGTACTTGGGCACTCCTCACTTGAGATATAGCAAGTAAGTATT
>CALNVZ010000674.1:2643321-2666152 GCA_940671915.1 Paracentrotus lividus | reverse complement strand
AAACTACCTTCTTAATAAATAAATACGAGCGTTTCTGTACATTTTGTTATCCTTCATCCTTCATTCCGATTTACATTGTACATTACAATCACTTTATATCATCGCTGCTGCTCAAGAAATATATTTAGAACGCGTTCAGAAATACTATAAACACAACTCATACACGCACGCACACACAGCACACACACACACATCACACAGAGCTACCAAACCCCAAACCTACACACTCAATAACACGGCGCACACACCCACCACCACACACACACCCACACACACACGCACACACACACGACGCACACGCCACACACACACACACACCACACACACACACACAGCACACACACACCATAAGTCAACAAATTCACGCAAAACAATATCATACCATATCTATCATACAACCCACTAACAATATCTCAAAACAATTATACCGTCTCATACGTTGCATGGAGTACTATATATTGTTGAAACTGTTAATAAACACAGCAATAATATTGGACAACTGCTAACCGCCAGGTAAATATATTTAAAGGAGAAAATCACCCTGGTATTTTATTGGTTCTAACAAAACGGAGAAAAATAAATGAAGAGATGAAGTTAGGATATTTAAAGTTTGGTTCTGTGACCTAACGTGCGAGCAAGCTCTCCATGTGTTGTGTATGTAAATTACATAAATTTGAGACCTTTGTCATGGGTTCTTGATAAGAGAATGGGTCGAATTTGATAGAGCCATTGTAACGAACTAAGTGTGAATATAATATCAGACGTACAGCAGAAATAATTCATATTCTTCCGAAAAATTTCACCTTTGTCATGTATATGGAAATTACATTACGTAACACACATGAAGAGCAGCTCGCACGTGACGTCACAAATCAAAACTTTGAATATATTTATAACTTCTTTTATATTTCGGTCCGATTTTCTTAGACCTTCCTCACATTTTTTCTTTTATTTTTTGTGCCATCTCTTTGAAAACCAATTTAAATAAAGTGTGAAACTTTCCTTTAATAAACATCAAGCATAATAATGGACACACACCGTCATGTAATAATTAATAGGACAGGAACACACATCTTGCCATCATTCAACCCATGCACTGAGCGTAATTGTTTTGTTTTTTTTACACAATTCGAATAAAATGAAATGAAATATCAAATGGGCCCAAAATTGGTATTTTCATTGCTTAAATTTTGCCTATATTCTGCAAATACATGTATATAGTTCATGTTTAAAGGGATGCAGTAACATTGAATGATATTCAAATAATATTTTATTCGATTTAGCATATTTTGCCACCATAATTATAAACACTTAGGTCAGTCTGGTATCTCTTCAAAATTGGCAAGCTAATTGCTTGCTTTACTTCGAGAATTAATGATTCATACTCAAATTTTATAAACCACCCCGGATGGTTATAAAACCATGTGCTTTTTCCACATAGCACAATCATACACCCATTTCCTGTTGTACAGTCCCCGTCCCTAAGCGGCCTGGTGAGCTAGCAGAGTGCAGAGGATACTGGTGTTCGCTGTATGCTTGGCATTGTTTGTTTCAGCTGTTTTAAGGTAGTAAATGACTTCCATTTGATCTGAAACTTTCAGTAGTTTGTTTTTTACCGTTGGAACAATATAAATTTTATTAATATTGATATAATTATTCTTGTTTTTGAAAAGTTACTCAATCCCTTTAACTTGAATCGCCACTTTCGGAGTCACAAAACTACCATACAACATTTTTTATCTTCAAAGGCATCGGTATACATATATTGAGATGATAATAGTGGACACCTTGATAGAAAGCTGGTTCCTTTCCATTATACGTACTATAATATTATTTTTCTTCAACCTGTGTTACCCCTATTTCCTATTGATAGTCGGTTTGTATTTTCATGTGTAGGCCTGCGCTCGAGTCAGTATAAATATAATAGGTTATAGGGCGAAGAATAATACAAATCAAATGAGGCTAAATGTGCTCTTCGCGTGTCCTTTTAATACAAGCTTTCAGGCCTTTTTTAAATTAATATTATTCTATTGTTATATAGCATTTGTTTAATTTCTTTCTTTCTCATTTTTTAAGTGTTTTACGAAACAAGAGAAAAAAAGGGCAAGTAATCTGAGTAGAAAAGCGAATGCATAGATTAAAGAATGTTCAACAACACTGTTGGAAAGACGGGTCTTAACATCATGAAACACAATCATCTTTACAATGTTCAAACATTTTTGGATTTGCAAATCACATTTAAACAAGGTGATGGAGTAAATTCACCTTGTCACTTTGACTTTAACTATGCGAGCATTCTGTAAAATCCACGCCACAGATGAAAACATGCGACTGAGTAAATTCGAGTGTTTCAACATTCTTCAGAGTTCACTTCGTAAACATCCTATGAATAATAATCTGAGGACACTATTTTTTCCAGCAGGCAAATACATTCGAGTATTACACGGTATGTATATCTCTGGTATAGATAAATGACAATCTAACAGCCATGACAGCTGTTCAACAATACATCGTCGACATAATTAATTGCAACATGGTGACAGTTCCTTTAAAGACTGAATAATCTATTCATAACGAGACTGCAATAATTACAGATCGATCCCAAAACTAAAATGTGCTTGGTTGTAAAGTATAAATTACAGTTCGCACTGTTATTGTTAACGACAAAACGTATGGAGTTATGATAATTTCAAAAACAACGATCGTAATTCTGTATCGGAAATTCATATCGGTCTATGGGCATCAAAGATTCAATAAAAGACCTGTATTTTTATCATTATACTGCGTTGCCTTAAAGGTAGTATCAGCCTTTTTCACCAAATTGCGAAAACTAATGCAACTTGGCATAAAACTGTAGAATATGATCGACCTATACTGTCTATTCAATCTTACTGTCATAAGGTTGCCTAGATCAGTAATAGAAACGAAATTGGACTACCAATGCTTGACCAGCTCTCCATCACATCGTTGATATACAGCGGTGCAGCACGGACCTACACAAGCAATATACAACGGCGCATCAGCGTGCATTAATTCTCTGTCGCAACGGTCAGCGGGTTGCAACCGTCCGGTATATTTTTCGAGGTTGAAAAAATAGAATGAATTTAGTAATTCGCAATATTAATGACAAACATACACATTTGAGCTTTAATCATGTTGTGGAAGATATAGTCATTGGTATACTACTATATCTCTTAAAAAACTAGAAATTTTTAATATTTTTGACTGCAAAAGGCTGACACTCTTTAAAGGGGAATCCCAACGCAGAGAGAGAATCAATCTTACAGGAAAGAGGAAAATGAGGGAGAATCTAAAAAGTTTTCATAAAATCGGTTATAAAATAAGAGAGTTATGGAAGTTTGAAAAGTCTAGTTTGGTTCCTTCTATGGGGATCCTCAAATTGGCATCATCGGCCCTTCAAAATGGCCGATTCATGGACATACTTCCATTCATTGTAACACAAATTTTCAGATTTTCCCCATTTTCTTTCGAAATATATCTTACGCATCCTTTGACTCAACAATGTTTGTGACATATATTCCCATGACATATTTTGAGCTCAGAGAAAGAAGACAATTCGTAAAGAAAATGGGAATAATCTGAAATTTGTGTACAAATGAATGGACGAGTTGTCCAAAGATCGCCATTTTGAAGGCCGATGATGCCAATATTGAGGATCCCCATAAGAAGGAACAACTAGACTTTTTCAAACTTCCATAACTCTCTATTTTATACCGATTTTGATGACTTTATTAGATTGCTCCTCTCATTTTCCTCTTTCTTGTAAGGTTTGATTCTCTCTTGGGTTGGATTCCCCTTTTAAGCACTTAATAATAATACAACGATCATCATTTAGGAATAGAGTAGGGAAATTATAAGGGATGACATAAAAAGGTAATATCAAAGGTGAAATATAATAAAGTAGTTAACGTACAGTCTGAATCAGTACAAATGGTCCAAAGCAAACAAAAACAAAAAAAAAAATGAAAATAAATAAATTTATTGTATAAAGATCAATCACAACCAGAAAGAGTTTAGTATTTACTTAAAGCAGACAAACAGAAATTCTATGGTGATTTTATCCAATCTCATTTGGTGTGGTGAATCTTGAGATTATTAGTTTTCTACAGTCAAGAAAAATAATTAGAGACCAATACATGTCGTTGCATTTAATTTGCGTAGGATTTTACATACGATAAGCGAACCACACGAAGCAATATATTTATTCACTTTAGAACAGGTTTATGTCCAAAGCGCATCGCGTAATACATAATATTGTTATGATAATGTGACCTTGATAGGAAAGCTGGTTCTTTCCATTACTACTATTAATAGTATTTTTCTTCAGACCTGTGCTTTTTTTAACCTCGTCGCACAAAAATGAGCATAGCTTTTGTTTTCAGAGAGAAGTATGAAATATAGAATGTATCAAGCAAATACAAAAAAAAAAAAAAAAAAAAGAAAATTGCTTTGATTTTATCATGTTTTAATACGAACAGATACATACATATTTACAAAAAATTTGTAAAATTATTTCGTGCCCGCGTTGTTTGTTTTTTGTTTTTTTTGTTTTTGTATACTGACGTAATGCCGCGGTCACACGTAATCAGACGCAAGACCAGCGCATTGAAATTTGGTCAATAAATCTCCAAGATTCTCTTCTTAAGTCAACAGCCATCCTTTTATGTTCCCGCTAATAGGCAGATAGGCCTATCTATGAATTGTCGGAAATCATATAATATCGTTACATATTGTCTTTTCTAATATGTTGTACATGTACAATATTTTAATATCATATTTTGTTATCTTATGTTTTTATTTTGTGAAAATTGTAATTCGGCCTTTGACCGCGATGAAATTTTGTCTAATAAACCATTCAATGATCAAATCAAAGCAAGGAAGGTCAAATAGAATCACATTTTACCGCAACGACAAAAGCGGAAGTAAAAATCGTCTTCCTTTGTTTTTGTTTTTGTTTTTGGTTTTGTTTGTTTTGGTTTTTTTTTTATGATGACCCCTCCTGCCCTTCTTTTGAATGTAGCCACAGCACCCTAAATAGGAGATAGGTTTTTGTATGGTTTACATATTAATTTCGACCAACACTTTTACAACAGAGAACACTCTCTCCCGGTAAAAAGCTTTTTCGATTTCCCCTTTTTTGTAATCTGGGTGGTGTTTACCAAGTCCGTTTTTAAAGTTACGAATGAACTGTACGAACGACTGGAACAATGTTCTTGGTTCTAAACTAAATAACATTTCTTGATCACATTAATCGCATTGGGAAATGATCTCCAAGTCATTCGTAAGTTTCGTAATGTAATGCAACAGTCACACAGACACTCTGCCGTTTAGTTGTGTGTTGTTGTTTTGTTTTTTTTAATCGCTTATTCCATTTCTATATTATTATGTATTCTTTGTTTATTTTGGATGAACGAAATTATCATTATTTCACTGCTTGACTATGACGGAAGGCATACGTTTGGATCATAGGAGAAAAAAAAGAAGGAATTTCTGACGCATGCCAGATGTAAACTGGGTGGCGGATCCAGGCGGGGGCTGCAGGGGACGCGCGCCCCTCTATAATTTTGAAAAATCATTGACTATATCATGTTAAAATTGAAGTTGTTTTCTTGCGTCCCCTAATTTTCAAAATTTTCGGGATGCGCCCCCCGTTTTCGAAATCCTGGATCCGCCACTGCCGTAAGTGTCTATGTGAATGTAGCATATAAAGTTTGTTCGTAACTTACGACACTGGTGAAACACCGTACCCTGGTATGAGGCAATCACGATCAATAATTTCGTGAACCATGCATGAACCACGTGATCCTCCATTACCAATCCATGCTGCATGTTGACACAAAAGCTGTCCCAATTACTTGCTGCTACATGCTGTTTTATACAGACCCATTTGATTTCACTGCGTAGGTGATAATATTTTCAAATCCCCGTAAAGACTCAAGACACGTTACAAGCGCGAACAAAGACAAACTCGGATTATTCGTCGCTCTGACAGGCAATATTCATTTATTCGTTTAAAGGTAGTGTCGGTCACTTAGCTCTTAGAAAGTTATATTTATTCATTTTGTCGTTACCGTACGGCTGCAAAAACGGTTAAGTGGTTAAATTGGTGTTAAATTAACACTAATAGTGTTTATATAGGACAACTTTCATTGTGGTATTGTTCGTTGATGGTACCGTATCGATGAAAACATTATTAAATCAAGACTTATCCAGGAAGAACTTTGAATTGTGTTGTGTTGACAATATATTGTGTCTTTTGGCAAATTTAAAGATTAATTTATATTTGCTTTAATCCACTGAGTAATTTCCTAGTTCAGAATTAACTGTTTATAAAAGAGCCTGAGGATTTCTGTGCGAGTAATAACCAAGCTGGAGTCATCAGCAGATAAGATAAACGGACAATGCATCAGATGAAAAATGCGAAAATCATTGAGATAATAATAAATAATTAATAGCGGGCCAAGGAATATCCCTGTGGTACGCCACATGTAATTATTGGTTTGGTTTGGTTTTATTCTCGCATATAAAAACTAGCAAATGAAAATACATACATGAAAATCAATATACAAATTGGAATAAACAAAATTAAAAATACATGTATATAATGAGCAAATAATAAGAGGATGGATGATCTACTTCAGAGATACTTATAAAGTATCCTCTGTTCTTCCTAAGATGTCCATATTCTGTATCCCTGAACAATACCGTTCAAGATCATAGTGGGATATTTTATTAGCAAATAGTATGATCGACAGTATAAGCTTCAATAATTGGAGTAATCAAGAAAATGCCTATGGTGTGCATTCTTTTGTCTATTGCGTTGCGATATTTTATTAAAATAAAGTGCAACAAGACATGGGAAGTAGTATGCTTTTTCCCGAAACCGAATGATGTTTGATAAAGACATTGTTCTTATTTTAAATCTTTTTCTACCAGCGTGAAGAGAAAATGAATTAATTACGATTTTAAAGTTAGCTTGTATAATTTTATGAACATTCTTTCCTAAGGACGTAGTAACGGGTAATCACAACTTTTATTTTTAGAATGAAATATAATGAATTTGGAATCCAGTTTTGTATGCATTAGTTTGTTACTAAGTCCGATAACAAATGCTCTCAAATATGATTTATTTTTTTATAATAAAAAAGTTGGCCGTTCCGAATGTTTGATTTCCTCAAATCGACTTAAGTTGTTTGCTGGAAAGTACCGCGGATATGAACTACATCTTGACTTAAGGATTTTGACGCCATCGCCGCTAAAATCAATCAAATAACACGTCCAAAAGAAAACCCTCCCCTCCCCCCCCACCCAAAAAAAAAAAAATAAAAAAAAAAATTGCTAAAAATAATAAAAAATAAGTAAATAATAATTTTAACTAAATAAATAAATAAATAATAAAATAGAAAAATAAATAAATGAAATTAATAAAGCTGCGCCACACAACCTTATGATTTGAAAGTTAAAAATTTCCTGGTTCTAATGAAAAAAATGATAAGATTGAGATTCAAGGACAACTACCTTTGGACAACAACTCTGCCGAGAATCTACGTCTTAGCCCTACAACCCTATACATAACTTTTTCAGGTGGTAGTTCTCCTTGGGTAATTTGCCTTGAGTGTGATTTCACTGGTTCGCCGAGTTCATTTGTCCACGAGGTGGCGTCCCGAGATATAGCATTTTAAGTGTTTAATTTCCCATCTGTCATCAGCCATGCAAATGTATGAAAATAAATGGCATACATGTATTTCACTCACTGCATACGGAGATAATTTCAATATGTAATATTTTAAAACGAGTGACCACCTCGATTTGGGCCAAATTGGAATCGGGAAACATGCTTAGAAACATGAACCTGCCTATAATCGAGCTACGCTTCCCAAAACTTCTCAAGCCCTACTGTTATGTCTTTGCAGTTCCACACAAACATGAACAAGGCCACTCGACTTTGAGCAATAAAGATTTTTAACTTTCGCAAACGCAAGTAAAGGGATGATGAGCAATTTAAATATGCATGATATGTTGAGAAATGTTGAAATTCCTTTCTTGTTGAATGTTAGTTTATTAGAAACGCCATACCTGATCAATACCAGGGAGAACGTATTTATCCTTTCCTCCATTATTCAAATTGGTGCCTTACAATTAAGACAAACTTAGATTTGTGCGGGTACGGCTTAGAAACCAGGGAAGAATCTGAGCAGATAGTTGAGGACTTGAGGTGGTGCTTAACAAGGCTATACGTTCGTATTATATTAAGCTTTAAGATCGAATATGTATTCAGTTTCATTCTAGCTATCATTGAATACCGTATTTAAGCCCACCTTGAAAATTTATGTGTATACTACAGATTGTATATGGAATATTTCAATTTATTTTCGTTCAATCTTGACTGTGAGTTATATTCTGAATCTTGGACATGCATACATTTTCAAAGGGTCATTAAGAGTTCATGCCACATGCCCACAATTGCGTATAATAACTCATGCCATTATTATACTAAATTACTATACTTATATTTCAAAGCTCATTGAATCGGGATTTAAAAATAATATATAATCCAACTACTATATCTCTATAGGTTTGAAGGTGAATTTATACCGTTAAGATAATCGCATTTAGACTGTAATTTCTTAACTTCCTTATTGACCTCCGAAATGGAGTGCCGGACTTTCCGCTTCGGTTAATGTTAACAGAAAGAAAAGATAAGAAACAAAAAAAACATTATCCATTTGAGCAAAGTTTAATAATCTGTGCTTCGATTCCATCTGGAAAGGCGAGAAGAGTAATAAGCAAAGAGTAATACTAATAATCAATTTCGATCTCGGAGGTTAACAAATATATATAATAATATATATATATATATATAATATATATTATAATACATATAATACAGGTCATTAAACAATATATCCACAGTGGTTGTTCGTTCCAGTCTTACTTAGCTACTGTTTATCTGATTAATCTATGTAACTTTAATGGGATTAACAATCATGCATATTATAGCATGTACTGAATGCAGGGATTTAAAAATGCATAATTTATTTCAAGGCAACCTTTGCAGAGAGCAAACATTCGAATATCAATATGGCCATGCACGTACACGTAATAAATATGGCATGAATAAATTAATAATAAAAAGGATTAGACAAAGGGAATATATTTCATTTGGTTATATATTTTTTTTTATATTTAATAATAATAATAATAGTTACTTTATATAGCGCTTAATACATATATCCACTTGGTGGTTTCTAAGCGCTTTTTAGTGTTAACTTTTTTTAAAAAAGTTTTAATACAGTTTTTACGTCATGTACGGAAGCCAACAAACGGTAAGGAAGGGCTTTTTTTTAGTCACTGTTTAATGTTATGGTGAATATAAGGGGGGACCTTTTCATGTATTTCTTTCTTTTTTTTGTAATCACTATTATTTTGCATTACCTTTAGCAGGCAATATTTTTTTCACTGTTCACAAAACTCGTTCTAAAACAGATTTCTGCAGGTATACACAACAACACTACTTTTCAAATCCAACAGACCATAATAGACGATTAATGCCTATTTATTGTTTCGGCTTTGAGCCTTATAAAGTTTCGAAGCATTTACAGCATTGAAACATTATTTCGAACGACATTAATAATAGAGGGACGCCGTTGATACCAGGCTTTTCTGAATTTCTTTATCAAAATATGCAGTCCGTGACAAAATATAAATGCCGACCTGGAAATAAACAACTCCGGAATTTCCCGGTCACATAAAAAGGGGAGAGAAGAAAGAAAAAAAAAAAACATTTAATTTTAGGGTCAAGGCATTTCAGCCAGGTTTCTATTCAAGAAAACCCGGGTACGACGAGGACTTATAAACATTCTCTGATCACATAAACATGTTTTAATAATTCCGAAGACATAAAAACCCCTATAACTAACCCTAACCCCACTCTAAGCCATAAGCATCTCTTGAGATGGATATTTTGCCTTCATTATAAATGTAATTATTATTATTATCCTATACACATATTAATCCTATCCATAAATCTAACACTATCCTTACCTGTTACTGCACATGTGCTATAAATCAGGCTACCGAAGGTATTTCTATCCGGGAAGGGTACAGCTTTCTCACAGAATGGCAAGACAAGGTGAAAATATTATTTTATTATTATATTTAACATGTTAAAGGGATATGTTACTGATATGATTACAGGCTCATAAGGGAGGTTTTTTTGTTTTTGTTTTTTTGTTTTTTGTTCAAGAGGAAAGAATGAAGTTATTTGTTGTTTGTTTTTTGTGTTTTTTTAGGGAATTACTATTTGTAATTTAAACATAGTGGATTAATTATATAAATGAAAATAAAAGCGGGCAAAAACCAAAGCTCATTCTAGATTCATGCAGGCAGTGGCACCAAAGTGAAAAGCTGTAGAAATATAATGAGCGTCACGGATGAAGAAATCTACCATTATTCAAAAATAATTATATCAAAGCTTCCATTCTTTAATCCTACCTTTGCGTGGAAGCGTAGTTTACATTCTATCGTGTGAAACGGGGTCATGGTTTACAAAAAGCAAAAAAATTATAGGGGAGAAAACAAAGGGAGTGCCTGAATTTATTTTCATGCGTTCATTTGATCATGCAATAATCGATGTCCATAAGAGAACTTGCGACAGAATCGTAAATATAAACAGGTGACTTTATGAATAACACTTGTGAAAGAAAGTCGAATAAGTGGAGTAACCAGGCGTGGGCGGAGGGGACGCCCCTACCCCCCCCCCAAAAAAATAAGAAATAAAAAAAAAAAATAAATAATAATATATTTAAAAAAAGAAAGAAAAAAGTCAGTGATGACCTCGTACTATTGACTTTTAGGCCTACAGGTTAAAATCGGAAAATTTCGGCAGCCCTAACCCAAATCGGGGCCCTGGTTCTCTCCTATTTGAGAAATCTGGATCCACCACTGTGCGATAACGTGGCTTTATAAAGGAACAAGGGGTATGTGGCCATTTTAATTATGTGAGTATACGGGATGGTAATATAGGCATGTATGAATGATATGACCTCAACGTTTAAAACCAACCTTTGACGATGAAATGGGAAAACGATTTAATGTACATTTCGCAGCATGTTGAAAACGTTACCAAAGTTATGTTTTTCAAAAAGATAGAGTATGATATTATACATCTGGTTTCGTAAATGGTACACAAACGATGTGGTTTTCCGCATATTTTGCGAGCAGTGTAGTTATAGGGCTGGAACACAAAGCGACATTTCGTTTTTACAAAAATCGTAGTTTGTTTTTACCGTTGGAACAATATAATTTTATTAATATTGATATAATTATTCTTGTTTTTGAAAGTTACTCAATCCCTTTAACTTGAATCGCCACTTTCGCAGTCACAAAACTACCATACAACATTTTTTATCTTCAAAGGCATCGGTATACATAATATTGTAATGATAATAGTGACACCTTGATAGGAAAAGCTGGTTTCCTTTCCATTATACGTACTATAATATTATTTTTCTTCAACCTGTGTTACCCCTATTTCCTATTGATAGTCGGTTTGTATTTTCATGTGTAGGCCTGCGCCTCGAGTCAGTATAAATATATAGGTTATAGGCGAAGAATATACAAATCAAATGAGGCTAAATGGTGCTCTTCGCGTGTCCTTTTAATACAAGCTTTCAGCCTTTTTTAAATTAATATTATTCTATTGTTATAAGCATTTGTTTAATTTCTTTCTTTCTCATTTTTTAAGTGTTTTACGAAACGAAGAGAAAAAAAGGGCAAGTAATCTGAGTAGAAAGACGAATGCATAGATTCAAAGAATGTTCAACAACACTGTTGGAAAGACGGTCTTACATCATGAAACACAATCATCTTTACAATGTTCAAACATTTTTGGATTTGCAAATCACATTTTAACAAGGTGATGGAGTAAATTCACCTTGTCAATTTGACTTTACTATGCGAGCATTCTGTAAATCCACGCCACAGAGTGAAAACATCGCACTCGAGTAAATTCGAGTGTTTCAACATATCTTCACAGAGTTCACTTCGTAAACATCCTATGAATAATAATCTGAGGGACACTATTTTTTCCAGCAGGCAATACATTCGAGTATTACACGGTATGTATATCTCTGGTATAGATAAATGACAATCTACAGCCATGACAGCTGTTCAACAATACATCGTCGACATAATTAATTGCAACATGAGTGACAGTTCCTTTAAAGACTGAATAATCTATTCATAACGAGACTGCAATAATTACAGATCGATCCCAAAACTAAAATGTGCTTGGTTGTAAAGTATAATTACAGTTCGCACTGTTATTGTTAACGACAAACGTATGGAGTTATGATAATTTCAAAACAACGATCGGTAATTCTGTATCGGAAATTCATATCGGTCTATGGGCATCAAAGATTCATATAAAAGACCTGTATCTTTTATCATTATACTGCGTTGCCTTAAAGGTAGTATCAGCCTTTTTCACAAATTGCGAAAACTAATGCAACTTGGCATAACTGTAGAATATGATCGACCTTATACTTGTCATTCAATCCCCTTACTGTATAGGCTTGCCTTAGTCAAGTAATACGAAACGAAAATTCGGAAAAACTACACATCTTGACCAGCTCTCCCATCAACATCGTGATATTACAGCGCGCTCGCAGCGACGGACCGTAACCAACAATATACAACGGCGCACAGCGCTGACATTATCTCTGTCGGCAACCGGTCAGCGACGGTTCGCACCGTCGCGTATATTTTTCGAGGTTTCGAAAAAATAGAATGAATTTGATATCGCATTAATGACAAACATACACATTTGAGCCCCTTTAATCATGACTGTGGGAAGATATGTCATTGGCTCCTCCGACTACTAATATCCTCAAAAACTTAGAAATTTAATATTTTTGACTGCAAAAGGACTGACAACTACCGTTAAAGGGGATCCCAACCCAATGAGAGAATCAAATCCCTTACAGGAAAGAGGAAAATGAGGCGGAAATCTAACAAAAGTTCATCAAAATCGGTTATTAAAATAAGAGAGTTATGGAAGTTTGGAAATGAGTCTAGTTGGTCCTTCTATGGGGATCCTCAAATTGGCATCATCGGCCCTTCAAACATGGCGCATTCATGCGACAACTCTTTCCATTCATTTTGCTACACAAATTTTTCAGACTTTTTCCCCATTTTTTCCCTCTTCGAATATATCTTTACCCCTCTGAGCCCTATAACATATTTGTGACATATTTTCCTGAAATATCTATTTCAGCCTCAGAGTAAAGAGACAAATTCGAAAGAAAAGCGCGCAACTCTCGCCAACTTCGCTCTCGCCTTACAAAATGAAGGCAGAGTTGTCCATTAATGATCGGCCATTTGAAGCCGATATGCCAATTTGAGGCTCCCATAGATAGGAACAACTAGAACTTTTCAAACTTCCATAACTCTCTTATTTTATAACCGATTTTGATGAAACTTTTATTAGATTGCTCCTCTCATTTTCCTCTTTCTTGTAAGGTTGATTCTCTCCTTGGGTTGGATTCCCCTTTAAGCACTTAATAATAATACAACGATCATACAATTTAGGAATAGAGTAGGGAAATTTAAGGGATGACATAAAAGGTAATATCAAAGGGTGAAATATAATAAAGTAGTAACGTACAGTCTGAATCAGTACAAATGGTCCAAGCAACAACAAAAAACAAAAAACAAAAAAAAATGAAATAAATAAAATTATTGTATAAAGATCAATCACAACCAGAAAGAGTTTCGTATTTACTTAAAGCAGGACAAACAGAAATTTCTACTGTGATTTTATTTCCAATCTCATTTGGTGTGGTGAATCTTGAGATATTAGTTTTCTACAGTCAAGAAAAATAATTAGAGACAATACATGTCGTTGCAATTTAATTGCGTAGGATTTAAACATACGATAAGCGACCACACCGAAGCAATATATTTATTCACTTTAGAACAAAGGGTTTATGTCCAAAGGCATCGGTATACATAATATTGTTATGATAATAGTGACACCTTGATAGGAAAAGCTGGTTTCCTTTCCATTACGTACTATAATAGTATTTTTCTTCAACCTGTGTTTTTTTTACTCGTCGCACAAAAATGAGCATAGCTTTTGTTTTCAGAAGAAAAGTATAGAAAATAGAATGTATCAGCAATACAAAAAAAAAAAAAAAAAAAAAAAAAAAAAATTGGCTTTGATTTTATCATGTTTTATACGACATACATACATACAAAATTTGTCAAAATTATTTCGTCCCGCGTTTGTTTGTTTTTTGTTTTTTTGTTTTTGTTATACTGACCGTAATGCCGCGGTCACACGTACACAACGCAAGACCAGCGCATTGAAATTTGTCAATAAAATCTCCAAGATTCTCTCTTAAGTCAACAGCCATCTCTTTATGTTCCCGCTATAGGCAGATAGGCCTATCTATGAATTGTCGGAAATCATATAATATCGTTACATATTGTCTTTTCTATATGTGTACATGTACATATATTTTATATCATATTTGTTATCTTATGTTTTTATTTTGTGAAAAATTGTAATTCGGCTTTTGACCGCGATGAAATTTTGTCTAATAAACCAATTCATATCAAATCAAAGCAAAGGAAGGTCAGAATAGAATCACATTTTACCCGCCACGACAAAAGCGGAAGTAAAAATCGTCTTCCTTTGTTTTTTGTTTTTTGTTTTTGGTTTTGTTTTGTTTTGGTTTTTTTTTTATGATGACCCCCTTCCTGCCCTTCTTGAATGTACCACCCTATAGGAGGATAGGTTTTTTGTATGGTTTACATATTAATTTCGTACCAACACTTTTACAACAGATGAACACTCTCTCCCGGTAAAAAGCTTTTCGATTTCCCTTTTTTGTAATCTGGGTGGTGTTTTACCAAGTCGTTTTTAAAGTTACGAATGACTGTACGAACGACTGGAACATGTTCTTTGGTTCTAAACTAAATAACATTCTTGATCACATATATCGCATTGGGAAATGATCTCCAGTCATTCGTAAAGTTGTTCGTAAGTAATGCAACAGTCACACAGACACCTCCGTTTAGTTGTTGTTGTTGTTTGTTTTTTTTAATCCTTATTCCATCTTCTATATTATTATGTATTTCTTTGTTTTATTGGATGAACGAAATTATCATTATTTCCACTGCTGACTATGACGAGAAGGCATACGTTTGGATCCATAGGAGAAAAAAAAAGAAGGAATTTTTGGACGCAATGCCAGATGTAACTGGGTGGCGGATCCAGGCGGGGGCGCAGGGGACGCGCGCCCCCTCTATAATTTGAAAACCAATCATTGACTATACATGTTAAAATTTGAAGTTGTTTTGCTGCGTCCCCTAATTTTCAAAATTTTCGGGATGCGCCCCCCGTATTTCGAAATCCTGGATCCGCCACTGCCGTAAGTGTCTATGTGAATGTAGCATAAAGTTGTTCGTAACTTACGAACAACTTGGTGAAACACCGTACCCTGGTATGAGGCAATCGATCATAATTTCGTGACCATGCAGAACCACGTGATCCTCCATTACCATCCATGCTGCCATGTTGACACAAATTATTTTTCATTTCTAAAAAATAACAAAAAGTTGTTTGATTTAATTCCCGTACTACGTCTTGGGAAGAAATGTTCATAAATTATTAACAGCTTAACTTTTTAAAATCGTAAATAATTTTTTCATTTTCTTTTCACCCCGCTGGTAGGGAAAAAAGAATTTAAATAAGGAACAATAATCTTTTCAAAACATTTCAGTTTTTGGGTTTTCGGAAAAGCAAACAACTACTTTCCCATGTCCCTTGTTTGCCCACCTTTATAATAAAAATATCCACCGGCCAATTAGGGAACAAAAGTGCACCACCCATGCATAATTTCTTGATTACTTTCCCAAAGCTTTGATATGTGATCACATTCTGCTAAAGTAAAAAATGATCCCATTTATTGTTCTTTGAAACGGTAATTTGATTCGGGGATAAAAACAGAATACCCCAACCATGTGGCGTAAAAACCACCGGGATATATTCCCTTGGGCCCGCTATTATTTAATTATATATTTCTTCAATGTTTTTATTTTCCATTTTCTGATGATTTGCGTTATCTTATCTTGCTGATGGGGGACTCCAGCCTTTGTAAATTTACTCGTACAGGAAATCTCCGGGAACCTTCCTTTTATAAACAGTTAATTCTGAAACTAGGGAAGAAAATTACTCAGTTGGTTAGCAAATTAAAATTGTCCTTTAAATTTGGCAAAAAAGGACAACAATATATTGTTTTTCAACACAACCCAAATCCAAAAGTTCCTTCCTGGGATAAGTGATTTGGAATTTTTTTCATTCGATAGGGGTACCCATTTCAACGGGAAAAAACCATACCCCAACAATGAAAGTTGTTCCTTCATATAAACACTAGTAGTGTTAAAAATTAACACCCAAATTTTTAACCCTACCGTTTTTGCAAAGCGTACTGGAACGACAAATTGGGAAATAAAAAAAATATAAAAACTTTTTCTAAAGAAGCGAATAGACCGGGAACATTACCTTAAACGATAAAATGATATTTCCTTGTCCAGAGGACGGAAATATTCCGGAGTTTTGTTTTTTCTTTTTGTTTCCGCGCTTTGGGTAAAACGTGTTCTTCGAGTCTTTAGGATTTTGAAAAAATAATATTCAACTTTAACGCAAGGAAATCAATGGGTTCTGTTAACAAAGCATGTAGCAGGCGTTAATTTTGGGAGCCAGCTTTGTGGTGTTTTCAAACCCATGGGGCGCATGATGGTAATGGAGGAATTTTCAACGTGTTCTGATTGGTTCACGAAATTTATGATCCGATTGGCCTTTTACAGGGTTGTGGTTTCACCAGTCGTTCGTTAAGTTTACCGAAACAAATTTATGCTCATTCACATAGGAAAACACTACGGGCAAGTGGGGGATCCCAGGGATTTCGAAAATACGGGGGGCGGGATTCCCGTTAAATTTGGAAATTTGGGGGGACGCAGCAGGAAAAAAAAAAAAATTCCAAAAATTTAAAACATGGTGATAGCACTGAATTTGCGTTTTCAATTAATAAAGGGGGGGCGCCGCGTCCCCCGGGTGGCGCCCCCGCCTGGGGAATTTTTCCCCGGCCCAAAACTGTTCATACATCTGGGGCGGTTTGCGTCCAAAAAATTCTTCTTTTTTTTCCTTGGGGATTTTTTTTCACATGTAGCCTTTTCTTCGTCCAAGTCCAGCAGGGAAAATAGTGGATTATTTTCGTTTCAATCAAATAACAAGGAGGGAAAATGCATTAAATAGTATAGGGAGGATGGGAATAAAGAGGACCCAAAAAAAAACAAACCAAAAAAAAAGAGTAATAAAACGTTTAGGTTGTTTCTTGTTTGTTGGGGAAACTGTTTAAGGGGCATTATTTACCCGAAAAAAAACCCAAAAAACTTTACGAAAAAAAAAAATGGAAAAGGGGGGGGGAACCATTTTTCTTGTGCTTTAATGGGAAATTCAAGAATTTTGTTTAATTTTAAAAAGGGAGAATTGTCCCGTTTTGTAGATAATTGGCTTACTGTGGATTGCAGGAAAAAATCAAATAATTAAAAGGCCAATTAGTGAACGATTTGGTTTTGAAAAATCGGAAAAAAATGGATTAAAGGAAAGTTAAGGGGGATATTTTTGAATAATTGGATCTTTTTTAATTGGAACAGAAAATTCTTCCTATTGGGGGGCAACGGCGGTACATTTGTGATGTCCAACAAAAAGGGGGGAGGGAAAAACCTCCCCCATTTGTTGCACACAAAAATATTTCAATGTCTCTTTATTTTTCTTTAATGGATAAAAAAGGCTCTTTCATTGATATTATGACTTTCATAATATTCTAAAGTTTCATCCCATAAAAATTTTTATCTTCCCTTAGGATCAAGAAAAAAGAGATTTTAGTAACAAATGTGACAAAATAAATTATGGAAAGATTCTTCCCCTGCATACTTTCACAATCCATTGGGTCGCGTTGCCAATTGGAGTGACTTCCATATCAGAAGTGATTCTCAAAAAATCTTAAAAATTTATTAATTTTCCTCTTCTTTATTTCTTTTGCCTATTTTTCTTGAAAAACTTTTCCCCAAATTAATTGTACTGGGGTTTGTTCTCCATTTTTCACTGAAGGCTTTAAATTTTTTCTCTTGAGGGGATATCCCTTTCCAGTTATAGGCACCCCAAAAACATTTGTTTTCCAGGTCGTTCGTACAAAGGTTCATTTTCGTAAATTTAAAAACCGAAACTGGCAACAGCGAGCCAAGAAGAGAGAGAAGAATCGAGAAAAGCTTTTACCCGGAAGATGTTTTCATTCTGTGTGTAAAAAAAGTGGTTGTAAAACCATTACAAAAAAAAACCTATCCCTATAGGGGGTGGTACAATCAGAAGGCCGGAGGGGGTTTCGTTTCATAAAAACAAAAAAACAAAAAAAAAACAAAAACAAAAAAACAAAAACAAAGGGAAAAAAGGCCGATTTTACTTTTTCCGGGCTTTTGTCGTGCCCCGTGGGGGTAAAATTGTTGTTTCATTCTACCTTCTTTGCTTGATTTGATATGAATTGATTAAGGACCAATTTTTCATCGCGGTCCCCGGATTACAAATTTTTTTAACAAATAAAAAATAAGTAACACATATATGATATAAAAATAATATGTTAACCAAATTTGAACATTATAGAAAAGACATATTCAACGATAATTATATGATTTCCGGGACCCAATTTTTTCTTAGGATAGGGGGCCTATAGCGGCATTAAAAAAAGAGAGGCTGTTTGGGAATAAAGAAGAAGAAATCTGGGGAGATTTATTGACTTTTTTCAAATTTGCCGCTGTCTTTTTTGCGTTGTGTTACGTGTGGGACCGCGTTAATATACAAAAAAAAAAAAATAAAACGCCGGGAGGAAAAATTGATTAAATTTGGAATGTATGGTATGTTTTCGTAAATAAAACATTGTTAAAATCAAAGCAATTTTTTTTTTTATTTTTTTTGAAAAGGATTTGCTGAATACAATTTTTTTTTCTTATTCTTTGAAAAAAAAGTGGTCATTTTTTTTGTGCGACGAGGTAAAAAAAAAAAAAACAAAGGTTAATGGAAAAATAAAATTAGTTACGTAATGGGGGAAGGGAAACCAAGGCTTTTTTTCCTTCAAGAAGGTGTTCACTTTATTTCATAACATATTATGTATAACGATTGCCTTTGGGAACTTAACCCTTTGTTCAAAGTGAATTAAATTATTGCTTTCGGTTTCGCTTAATCGTATGTTCAAATTCCTTACGCAATTTAAAAATTTGGCAACGAAACTGATTGTCTCTTAATTTATTTTTTTTTTGGACTGTAGGAAAACTTAAATATTCTCAAGAAATCAACCACAAAACCAAAATGAGATTTGGAAATAAAATCCACCAGTAGATTTCTTGTGTTCCTGGCTTTTAAGTAACGGGACTTTTCTGGTTTTGATTTGTTCTTCATACAATCATTATATTTTCATTTTTTTTGGTTTTTTTTTGTTTGTTGTTGGCTTGGACCAATTGTACTTATGATTCAAGGACTGTAACAAACTTACTTTATTATATTTCACCCCCTTTGATATTTACTTTTATGTCCATTCCTTAATTTTCCCTTACTCTAATCCTTATTGATTGATTCGTGTATTTTATTAGTTTGCGGCTTAAGCAAAAAACCGCCAGTTACCACTGGCAAAACTGGGTAAATTTTAAACACCACCGGGTGTGATTTTCCTTACCCACCGGGCCCGGAATTCTATATCCGAACCACCACAACTGTGTATATAACCCCAGTTGGGCGGTGTAGAATACAATTAATAAAACTATTGGTTGGTTTATTTAAACACCAACATTTTTCTGGTATTTGGACACTTTTTCATGGTTTCGATTACCAGTGGGTGTTTGATTTTCAAAACTGCGAAATCCGTATAGAATGCTATTTCATCGGAAATTACGTAAAAATGACAAAAAGGCGGTCATTCCCCCCCCTGATGAAATAGAATTAGGGCGAGGCGGAATTTAACCGGCTTTAGTGAAAAAGTGGTTGATTTTATTCTTGTTGGTGTTTAATTTAACACCAAAATCGTTGGTGGGGATATTTTAGATACCGGGGGGCCTTGGTAAATTAAACCACCAAGCTGGTGTTAAAAACAATATCCAGTTAATTTTTCCATAAATAAAGCTAATTTTGCGCTATTTTTGTCTGTTTATTGATATTTATTAATTGTATATAATCAATTTGGATTGGAACTTTTACCTGGCAAAAAAAAAATTTCAACAAAGTTTGCTTTTTTCAGGAATTGTCTTTAACACCCAAGTGTTGTTTAGAAGATAGGATTTAAATTCGGAAAATTCAAACCAACAACAAAATTTAAAACACCCCCGCATTGTGTTGCATTTTTAACACCAAGCGTTTTGCCAAGTGTTTATGATTAAAACAGTACAGGTCTTTATATTGGAATTTTCTTTGATGCCCCATAGGGGGAACCCAAATGAATTTCCGATTACAGGATTAAACCGGATCGTTGTTTTTGAATATCCCATTTAACTTCCATTACGTTGTCGTAACAATTAAAACAGTGCGGGAACTTGGTTAAATTAATATTTCAACCAAAGCCACATAGTGGGGGATTTCGAAATTTCTGTAAATTATTGGCTTTCCGTTTTATTGATAAATATTCCAGTTTTAAAAGAAATGTCACCTTCTTGTTGCAAAAATTATTATGGGTCACGATTTGTATTGTTGAAAGCGTATGGCTGTAATTCATTATTATTACCGGATATACTACCGTTGTAATTATCGATTTTATTGGGCCTTGGGAAAAAATAGTTGTCCCAGATATATTCCATGGATGTTACTGAAGTTAACTCTGCTTGGTTTTACAGAATGCTCGCATAGTAAGGTCAAAATTGAAACCAAGGGTTGGGAATTTAACTCCTCAACCTTAGTTTAAAATGTGATTGCAAAATTCCCAAAATCGTTTAAACCCATTGGTTAAAAAGATTGATTGTGTTTTCATGATGTAAAGACCGTCTTTCCAACATTGTTGTTTGAACAATTTCTTGAATCTATGGTTTCGTCTTTCTACCTTCAGATTAACTTCTGCCTTTTTTTCCGTTTTCAAAACACTAAACCAATGAGGGGGAAAGGAAGAAAAATTTAAAACAAATTTTGCTATAACAAAGAAAATTAATAATTAATTTAAAAAGGCTGGGGGAAGGCTTGTATTAAAGGACCCAACCGCGAGAGGGCAACATTTAGCCTCATTTGATTGTTTTTCTTCGCCGATAACTATATTTTATTACGATCGAGGGTAACACTGAAATAACCAAAACCGGACTATCAATAGGGAATTAGGGGTTAAAACAAAGGGTTGGAAGGGGGAAAATTATATTTAATAGTACGTATAATGAAGGGAAAACCGCTTTTTCCTATTCAAAGGTTGTTTCACTAATATTTCATTAAAAATATTTGTTTACGTTTGCTTGAAGATAAAAATTTGTGATGTAGTTGTGGATGCGAGTGGCGATTTAAGTTAAAAGGATGAGTAAACTTTTCAAAAAAAACAGAAATAAATTATTCAATATTAATTAAAAATATTTTTCCAACGGGTTTAAAAACAACTACTTTTGGGAAAGTTTTCAGATTCAAATTGGGAAAGTCAATTTACTACTTAAACAGTTTAAACAAACAAATTTTTGCCAAGCTTAACAGCCAACACCAGTTCCTTTTTCTTTGCTGGCTAGCTACCCCAGGCCGCTAGGAACGGATGTACAACAGGAAATTGGTGTTATGATGGCTATGTTGAAAAGGCCAACCATGGTTTTATTTACCAATCGGGGTTGTTTATTAATGAGTATGAAATCATTGAAATCATCGAAGGTAAAGCAAGCCAATAGCTCTGCAATTTTGAGAAGATACGGGAAACGGATAATGTTTATAATATGGTGGCATTATTGCTAATCGAATATATTATTTGAAATATCAATTTAATGTTACTGATTCCTTACATTAACTATAACATTGGTATTTGCGATATTAGGGGGCAAATTTTAAGCAATTGACGAAAAAATACCATTTGGCCCATTTGGAAATTCATTTCCTTTTAATCGAATTGTGTAAAAAACAAAATTCCGTAGTGCAGTGAATGATGGAAGATGTGTTTGACAATAATATTCATTGACGTGTGGGGTCCCATTATCTCTGACTGTTTATAAAGGAAAAAGTGACTTATTTAATTGTTTTTTCAAAAGAATGGCACAAAAAATAAAAGAAAAATTTGGGAGTGAACGGGTTTGAGAAGAAAACCGATATAAAGAAAGTTTAATATTCAATGTCTTGATTTGTTGACGGTTTTCACGTGCGAGTGCTTTTCTCAGTTTTACGTAATGGTTTAAATCCATAAAGACAAAGTGAATTTTTTTCGGAGAATATTGATAATTTCTTGCTGTACGTCTGAGTATAATTTTTTCAACTTAGCTTCGGTTTACATGCTCTATCAAAATTCAACCACTTCTTTTCAGAACCATGAAAAGGTTCAATTTATGTTATTTTAATACCCAAAACACAGGGAAGGGCTGCTCCGCACGTTAAGGTTTCACAGGAACCAAAAACTGTTAATACTTCCATAACTTTTCATTTCTTCATTTATTTTTTCTTTTTCCGGTTTGTAAAACAAAATCACCAGGGGATTTGTCTTTCTTTCTTATATATTTACCTGCCGGTTGCGTGTCCAGATTATTGCTGATCTCTCCT
>CALNVZ010000674.1:2626714-2643004 GCA_940671915.1 Paracentrotus lividus | reverse complement strand
AAAAAAAAAAAAAAAAAAAAAATTGCTAAAAAATATAAAAAAATAAGTAAATAATAATTTTAACTAAATAAATAAATAAATAATAAAATAGAATAAATAAATAAATGAAATAAATAAAGCTGCGCCACACACCTTATGATTTGAAAGTTAAAAATTTCCTGGTTCTAATGAAAAAAATGATAAGAGTTGAGATTCAAGGACAACTACCCTTTGGACAACAACTCTGCCGAGAATCTACGTCTTAGCCCTACACCTAACCATACATTTCAGGTGGTAGTTCTCCTTGGGGTAATTGCCCTTGAGGTGATTTCACTGGTTCGCCGAGTTCATTTGTCCCCGAGGTGGCGTCCCCGAGATATAGCATTTTTTTAAAGTGTTATTCCCATCTGTCATCAGCCAGCAAATGTATGAAAATAAATGGCATACATGTATTTCACTCACTGCATACGGAGATAATTTCAATATTGTAATATTTTAAACGAGTGACCCCTCGATTTGGGCCAAAATTGGAATCGGGAAAACATGCTTAGAAACATGAACCTGCCTATAAATCGAGCTAGCTTCCCAAAACTTCTCAGCCCCCCTACTGTTATGTCTTGCAGTTCCCACACAACATGAACAAGGCCACTCGACTTTGAGCAATAAAGATTTTTACTTTCCAAACGCAAGTAAAAGGGATCGATGAGCAATTTATATGCATGATATGTGTGAGAAATTGTGTGAAATTCCTTTCTTTTGAATGTTAGTGTATTAGAAACGCCATACCTGATCAAACCAGGGAGAACGTATTTTATCTTTCCTCCATTATTCAAATTGGTGCCTTACAATTAAGACAAACTTAGATTGATGCGGTACGGCTTAGAAACCAGGGAAGATTGAGCAGATAGTTGAGGACTTGAGGTGGTGCTTTACAAGGCTATACTGGTTCGTATATATTAAGCTTTAAGATCGTAATATGTATTCAGTTTCATTCTAGCTATCATTGAATACCGTGATTTAAGCCCACCTTGAAATTTATGTGTATACTACATGACTTGTATATGGAATATTTCAATTTATTTTCGTTCATTTGACTGTGAGTTAATTCATGAATCTTGACATGCATACATTTTCAAAAGGGTCATTAAGAGTTCATGCCACATGCCACATTGCGTATAATACTCATGCCATTATTATTACTATTACTATTACCTTATATTTCAAGCTCATTGAATCGGGATTTAAAAAATAAATATATAACTCCAACTACTATATCTCTATAGGTTTGAGGTGATTTATACCGTTAACGATAATCCATTTAGATGTAATTTCTTACTTCCCTTATTGACCTCCGAATGGAGTGCCGGACTTTCCGCTTTTCGGTTAATGTTAACAGGAAAGAAAGATAAGAAACAAAAAAAAACATTATCCATTTGAGCAAAGTTTAATAATCTGTGCTTCCGATTCCATCTGGAAAAGGCGAGAAGAGTGAATAAAGCAAAGAGTAATACTAATAATCAAATTCGACTCGGAGGTTTAGACAAATATATATATATATATATATATATATATATATATATATATATATATACATATACATACAGTCATATAAACAATATTTCACAGTGTTGTTCGATTCCAGTCTTACTTAGCCTACTGTTTATCTGATTAATCTATGTAACTTTTAATGGGATTAACATGAATCATGCATATTATACATGTACTACATGCAGGGATTTAAAAATGCATAATTTATTTCAAGGCAACCTTGCAAGAGCAACATTCGATATCAATATGGCCATGCACGTACACGTATAAATATGGCATGAATAAATTATAATAAAAAAGGATTAGACAAAGGGAATTATTTCATTTGTATATATTTTTTTTTATCATTTAATAATAATAATAATAGTTACATTTATATAGCGCTTAATACATATATCCACCTTGGTGTTTCTAAGCGCTTTTAGTGTTAACTTTTTAAAAAAGTTAATTAATACAGTTTTTACGTCATGTACGGAAGCCAACAAAAACGGTAAGGAAGGGCTTTTTTTAGTCACTGTTTAATGTTATGGTGAATTATAAGGGGACCTTTTCATGTATTTCTTTCTTTTTTTGTTATCACTATTATTTTGCTTACCTTTAGCAGGCAATATTTTTCACTGTTCACAAAACTCGTCTAAAACAGATTTCTGCAGGTATACACAACAACACTACTTTTCAAATCCAAAGACCATAATAACGATATGCCTATTTATTGTCTTCAGGCTTTTGAGCCTATAAACAGTTTCGAAGCATTTACAACGCATTGAACATTAATTTCGACGACATTAATAATAGAGGGACGCCGTTTGATACCAGGCTTTTCTGAATTTCTTTATCCAAAATATGCAGTCCGTGACAAAAATAAAATGCCGAACCCTGGAAATAAACCACCTCCGGAATTCCCGGTCACATAAAAAAGGGGAGAGAAGAAAAGAAAAAAAAAAACCATTTCAATTTTATGGGGTCAAGGCATTTCAGCCAGGTCTATTCAAGAAAAATCCCGGGTAGCGACGAAGGACTTATAACATTCTCTGGATCACATAAACATGTTTAATAATTCCGAAGACATCAGAAAACCCCTAAACTAACCCTAACCCCAACTCCTAAGCCATAAGCATCTCTTGAGATGGATATGTTGCTCATTATAAATGTAATTATTATTATTATCCTAATACACATATTAATCCTATCCATAAATCTAACACGTATCCTTATCCTGTTACTGCACATGTGCTATAAATCAGGCTACCGAAGGTATTTCCTATTCCGGGAAGGGTACAGCTTTCTCACAGGCATGCAAGACAAGGTGAAAATTATTATTTTATTATTATCATTTAACATGTTAAAGGGATATGTTACTGATATGATACAGCTCATAAGGGAGGTTTTTTTTGTTTTTGTTTTTTTGTTTTTTGTTCAAGAGGAAAGAATGGAAGTTTATTTGTTTGTTTGTTTTTTGTGTTTTTTTAGGGGAATTACTATTTGTAATTTAAACATAGTGGATTAATTATATAAATGAAAATAAAAGACGGCAAAACCAAACTCATTCTAGATTCATGCAGGCAGTGCACCAAAGTGAAAAAGCTGGTAGAAATATAATGAGCGTCACGGATGAAGAAATCTACCATTATTCCAAAAATAATTTATCAAAGCTTCCATTCTTTACCTACCTTTGCGTGGAAGCTAGTTTACATTCTATCGTGCTGAAACGGGGGTCATGGTTTACAAAAAGCAAAAAAATATAGGGGGAGAAAACAAAAGGGAGTGCCTGAATTATTTTCATGCCGTTCATTGATCAATGCATATCGATGTCATAAGAGAACCTTGGCGACAGAATCGTAAATATAAACAGGTGACTTTATGATAACACTTGTGAAGAACAGTCGATAAGTGGCGTAACCAGGCGTGGGCGGAGGGGACGCCCCCTACCCCCCCCCCCAAAAAAAAAAATAAGAAATAAAAAAAAAATAATAATAATATATTTAAAAAAAGAAAGAAAAAAAGTCAGTGATGACCTCGTACTATTGACTTTAGGCCTACAGGTTAAAATCGGAAAATTTCGGCAGCACCCTAACCCCCAAATCGGGCCTGGTTCTCTCCTATTGAGAAATCCTGGATCCACCACTGTGCGATCAACGTGGCTTTTATAAAGGAACAAGGGGTATGTGGCCCATTTTAATATGTTGAGATACGGGATGGTAATATAGCATGTATGAATGATATGACCTCAACGTTTAACCAACCTTGACGATGAAATGGGAAAACGATTATGTACATTTCGCAGCATTGTTGAAACGTTACCAGTTATTTTTTACAAAAGATAGAAGTATGATATTATACATCTGGTTTCGTAAATGTACACAAACGATGTGGGTTTTCGCATATTTTGCGAGCAGTGTAGTTATAGGGCTGGAACACAAAGCGACATTTCGTTTTTACAAAAATCGCCCGTACTGTATTTTGAATAAAAATATTAGAAAATGTAGTGATGATGTAATCCTTCACCGTCGTGATTGGGGACGATACTAAACAATTTCTCAAATGTTGAACCATTTTGAGGTTCACATTTTTTTGTTTGTTTGTTTTTTTTATTTTTAATAGCCCTCAACACCTTCATTCCAAATAGTTTAACAGCAGGACATTCAACAACAAAAAAGTCAAAGGATCGATATTGCACAGTGAAGATTTCAAGGAGTCGTTAATTTTAATCTTAGACAGACAATCGAACCTATATAGCTCTGTCATGTGATAATAACAATCAACAGATCCACTCGAGATACAATAAAATTATATATAATATAAGAGTAAGTAATTTATTATTGATTCATTATCCGCGCTTGTTTGTCCTATAGAATGAGTACCATATACAAAGTCGTATTGACATAACAATCACTCCATGCACTCAATGGATTAAATTTCTTTCATATATATATATATATATATATATATATATATATATATATATATATATATATATATATATATATACACACACACACACACACACACATATATATATATATATATAATTATATAAAGATATTTAGAATATGCGCCCATGTGGTTTCATGAATGCGGTTATACTTTTAACTCATCAATATAAATCTCAAGGTGAGAGTTAATACAATTACAATATGAAGAAGTATAGGCCGGTGCTCTAACACAGTGGAAAGGGTGTGGGTTTTTATCAAGGATCGAACTCCTTGGTTTTATCTTTCCTTTTGCACCATTTGCATGTTCACAACACAGTCCGGCGCATTAAAACTATCTGAAAAATTCAGACAGCTTGCACATAAAGCGTTGAATTATTGGACTAATATGTAAAAAATAAAATAAAATAAAATAAAAATAACAAATAAATAAAGCGGGCTATCTTCCTTTTTTTGGGGGGGCACAATAGTAACAGTTGTGAATAAATTTCCTTTCTGGTTCTCTAATATCGAAAATAAAAGCAAGATTATAAATAAAACACCAAAAAAAAAAAAAAAAAAAAAAAAAAAAAAAAACTTTTTACTCTTTTTGTGTGTCTGAGTACTTTTGTCAGCCTCGTATAACCACGTTTACACTTGCATTATTATACTATGAAAGAATCATAAATGTACAGTGTGAATTCATAATCATATTTGCTAATTCAATTTACGTATTTTGCACTCGAATCAATTTTGTTGCAGCCAGCCCAGTGGTGTTATGAGGAAATATAACATATTATTTGGGGCTGCAAGGCTCAGCCAAGTTTTGTTATTTGTATTGACATGTATTATGCATTTATGTATTGTCCGTTCCGTGAAATTGACAGCATCGAACATTTCAAATCATGCCTCAAAACTCACTTATTTCGGCAGATCCGCAGTAATTAACTTAATTGGATGAGCCCGCGCCTTTGAATGTTTTCAAAAGAAATATGGCGCAATATAAATTATGTAGATCATCATCTTCATTACCTGTATTTCATGTATTCCAGGCATTGAGATCCCTTTTGAACTCTTTTCAAAGTGAAATGAAGCAAAAATTAATAATCAAGTGCGAAAATCAAGCACAAGCAGAAATTTTTAAACTCATAAATGAATTAAATCGTGCATTTTAATTCATTATAATAGGCCTACTGACTTCTGAATGATGCTCATTAATATAATTACATATTTTGCTCACAATAACAAATAAAGTAAACCCGAATCTAGGTCTCCAATTCGTCTAACATAAGCATTAATAGACCGTTTTGAATTTTTTGAAATGTTTAAATAGACAGATTATTTTTGACGTAGAACAACGAGTGAATAGTATAATAATTTTTCAAAATGCCATGCTTAACTGACCGCGAAGAATGAATGATTAAAGAACGCAAGCTTGAAATATCTCGTCAACTATTATAACTGGTCCAACTTATAAATTGAGTAGGGGCTGTTGTTTCATTCAAACGCGAATAAACCAAGCTATTGTCATTTACGGTTTTATTTTGTCTGCTATAAGGTAATCCGATTATGGTCATAATTCAGCGCCAGCAAACTAAAGGAGCAGTCAATCTTTGCTTCGCGACCGCACGATTTGGCGGGGATTACGAGGCAACCCACCTCAAACACCGGCATTGTGTCCCGGGAGTAACGAACAACTACTCACACACAGACAGTGCTGCAACACCATGAACAACCCTACGACTAATTGCACCGCTACACTACACACAAACACACACACACCCAACGCAGCCGCTTCTATATGCTACCATCCTTTCTCTCTTTTCCTCTCTCCCTCTCTTTCTTGTCGTTTTCTCCCCTCTCCTTCCTCCTTTTTACTACTACTTCTTTCTCCCATCAATGTTCTCTTCTTTCCTTTTATCACCACTCACTCTTTCTTTCTTTCATCTATTCTTTTGCGCGCGGGAACCGATTAGAAAAGGCGGGAAGAAAGAAGAAAGAAGAGTTGCCCCGCTAGCTTGTTCGCGATGTCCTCTACGTGCGGTGCTTTGGAAAAATAATAAGCCCCGATAATCGTACGGGAATAACCGTAACCTATTGCCATTTAATTCCCTCGCAATTTATTTCGACACGGACTCTCTAGCTACTAGGGATTGTCTTTGCGTAGAATGCATGGTCTCGAAATAAGGTTGGATAATTATGTTGAACCCCCTCTTTCCACTCTATCTTACGATATTTATAGAGCTTTCCAACTTGTTATCATCTCTTTATCAATAATTATCAAGCCGAAAAATGTCAGTTCTTCCTCTGTTTTCTTTTACATTTTCAAACAGAATATTGTGTAAAAACAGGCAAAGAGTCACGAGTTATATGGTGCATACAGATAGACGAACGAGGTATGCAAAATATTGCGAACTTTATTATCACCCGAACAAAGCATGTCTTGCTCTATAGTCTATACATTACTACCATCAGATCACATGTCTAGACAATACTACATGACATAAAAAAACTGCGCAGCATCACCAGGTCCCTTGACATACCCTTTAATTCACTTTATGAAATTGTAGTATGGCATAAAAAAGGGACTTTTTATCATTTATCGATCAAGTATGCACAAAAAAAAAAAAAAAAAAAAAAAAAGCATTTGAACTTTAGAACCGCACACTCGCAAACCGCACAATGTAATAATTCGAAATACACACACAAAATAAACAAACAAACAAAAAATAATCGTGAAACTCCGGCTGCCAGGAGGCATATGCATGGCGAACAATTTCGAATAATGGCTAAATAAGTGTAATGCTATACAGTCTGTGTCAAATAAAATGGTACAAGTGGAAAACATTTTTTGATAGTATGAAGATCAATCACACCCTGCTATTGTTTGGTATTTTCATAAAGCAGGAAGATCAGACTTTCACCTGCAATTTTTTCATCACATTTGGTGTTGTAATTTTCGAAATATGACTAGTTTTCTACAATCAAGAAAAATCCATTTTTCGCACGCCGTCCCATGCCTTTGTGTATAAGTTTCGCATAATGGCCACGAATTGCTCAATTACGATTTGTTCCTCGTCGCACAAAATTTAGCATAACTTTTGTTTTACGAAAGCAAGTTATACAGAACAAAGCGCATCAGAAAGGGAAATATTTTGGCTTTATTTTGGTACCACATACACACATTATTTGAAAATATTTCACACTTGAATAAAAAAATTTCCCGACTGTACCTTCTTTTTTTTTTTACACACAGACTGTATAGACCCAAACTGCCTTTTGGAACAAAGTCTCACTTTGGTTATCATGGTTATTGTGATACCAGCAGGAATCTCGCTTTTACGATCGTTGATGCATTTTGAAACTACACAAGGAATACACACCCTGAAACTATGCATCACGGTAACGACTCAACCCTTACGTTATATCAAATCCGTCTAGAAATTTATGAAACTTATGAAAATAAATGCCATGATACTTCCAATAACCCCCTTTTAAGTAAAATAAACAAATATACATAGGCCCCTACTACTAAAGCATTTTACGCTGGTAACGTTGGCAATTTTCCTGCCAGTCGAAAACTCACATGAGGAATGCCAAATATTTTTGGTATTAGGATACACACCTCCGTGTCGATTACACGGTTTCGATGTTGAGCAAGGGTAGTACATAATTTTATTAAAAAATGGTGCTACTACATCAGGGCCGGCGGAGCGTTTTTAAAAGTGAGGGGCCCAAGTTTCAGAACAATTCATGCGAACATATTAGGCCCGAATAATAAGGATTTTTACGGGGGGGGGTTGAAATGTGAAAAAGTGCACCTTTGTTAATGAGCAAATCATATTCAAGCGCGAAGTCAGGGCTCAGTATAATGAACTGTTTAGAGAAATTTGCGAGCGCGTAGCGCGAGCCGAAAATTTTGGCTTATAATTACCAGAAGGTAGTGTATTCTATACACATTTTGAAAATTGTCATCCCATCTGAGACACATTTGCGAGCGCGTAGCGCGAGCCAAAAATTTTGGCTTATAATTACTTGAAGGTAATGTATTCTATACACATTTTGATAATTGTCATCCCATCTGAGACTCATTTGCGAAGGCCATATATTTTACGCACATTTCCCCCTCTACTCTTTTGTTTTTGTTTGAATTCTTTTACTAGATAACAATCACCTTCATTTTAATAAAAATAAATTGCGAACGCAAGTAGAAAATTCACATAACATTAAATGCTTGGGACGCCAGTAATCAGTCAATGTACCCTTTTTTTTTAAAGAAAACTTTGAGAGCGCGAAGCGCGAGCCGAAAATTTTGGCTTAACGGCCCGAAGGTATAGTGTATTCTAGACATAATTTGAATATTTACTTCCCATCACTTCACTTTACGATGTCAGGAGTCAGTCTTTCTGAGAGAAATTTGAACTGACCATATTCGAGCTCGAATTTAGGGGTCAGTATAATAAACTTTTCTAGAGAAATTTGCGAGCACGAAGCGCGAGCCGAAAGTTTTGGCTTATAATGACCTGAAGATAGTGCGTTCTCGACATATTTTGAAAATTGTCGTCCCGTCTGAGAGAATTTGCGAGCGCAAAGCGCGAACCGAAAATTTTGACTGATAATTAACTGAAGGTAGTGTATTATTGATTTTGAAAATTTTGAAAATTGACATTTATCACTTCACTTTGCGACGTCAGGAATCAATCTTTCTGAGAGGAATTTGTGAGCGCGAAGCGTGAGCTGAAAATTTTGGCTTATAATGACACAAATAAGGCCGCATTATCTAGGCCTATTTTTGTTTGAATTCCGTTACTAGGTAACGATCACCTTTATTCTAACAACAACAAAAATTGCGAGCGCGAAACACGAGCAGAAAATTTTACTTAACATTACTTATTTGGTACGCCAGGGATCAATCAATGGGCTTTTTAAAAGAAAAGTTTGCAAGCGCGAAGCGCGAGCCGAAATTTTTGACTTATAATTAACTGAAGGTAATGTAGGCCGATTCTAGATTTTGAAACTTGATTGACATCTATTACTTCACTTTGCGACGTCAGGAATCAGTCTTTCTGAGAGCAATTTGAGAGCGCGAAGCGCGAGCTGAAAATTTTGGCTTATAATGACACATCATAATATTTTATAATATTTTACGCACATTTTCCATCTTATCTCTTTGTGTTAGAATTCTTCTATGGGTCAAGATCACCTCAATTTTAACAAAAATAAATTGCGAGGGCCAAGTGCGAGTAGAAAAACTTACATAACTTTACTAATATGGGACATAAGGGATTAGTCAATGTGCCTTATTGAGAGAACCTTGCGAACGCGATGCGCGAGCAGAAAAAAAAAATTGGCTTCTAATGAACCCGAAGGTAATGATTTTAAACACATTTTGCCTCTCCTTCCCGTTCTTCTTTTTCTTTCTTTTTCCGCTTTTTTCCCTTAGAAAATATTAAAATTTCTGGCAAAAAAGGTGAGGGCTCGGCCCCCCCCCAGCCCCCCCCCCCCCCGTCTCCGCCGGCCCTGTACATAATCAAATTTACATAACTATAGATTAATTTTACATAAGAAAATATGTATAAATACGTCGGAGAGTCTAAGATAGACAGGATTAATGATGTTATTCGTGTTTCAGGAATGCTATCATGGCTATATAAATATAAAATGCTATATAAGTTAATAAGTTATAAATTAACTGAATTCCAAGTATTAAATTTATTCGATAATAATGGGTTAATTAAAATCCACGTTAGCATGGTTAGTCAATGCCGTGAGGCCTAGGAAAGAAACATCTAAGAGAGAGAAACATCCATTAAATCCGTATACTTAATCAGTACACACTAAAAAGTGAAAGGGTTCAATGGGGTGCACACCGTCTATTCTGAGCGCTGTGCACCCGAGAGGGCGTTGCTTTTGCACCCCAAGGGGTGCATGCACTGAGGTTAAAGGGTTGCACAGACCAAGGGTGCAAAGTTGCACCCTTGAATAGCCTCACGCGATGGCTGCCAGAAAATATGTTTTTTATTAAATTATTCTATTTCATTAAATCACATTGTTATTATTATTTGTGTTATGTTATGTAAAATAAGTATTTGAGCAAAAATTAGTCCATCAATTATCTTTTTTATAATGATGTTAATGGAAACTTTCAACTGACTTATATACTACTGGCATAGAAGTGTTCTGTAACTCAGACTAATGTTCGCGGGGTATATTAACGGTTAGGTGGCCTGTTCACTCAGCTCAGGGGTGTGGCATTTTATGGATTTGATGTAAATTGTTTAATATTTTCCAGCAGTGCTGTCCTTTTGTAAGACCTGACAGAAATCACGCCTATTTTTGATATTGTATTTTGCAAGTTCTAATTTGTTATGAGAGAAAATAGGCCCACCAGCACACAGACTAACCCCTCTGCCAAACCCCCAGAAAGATGGAATAGTCCAGTAGCATAACGAGTTAAATACCGTCTCCTTTTCTGTTTGAACATCTCCTGTGTGCTGACTTCTTCTCGTTACTTCGTTGGAAGGTAAAGAGTGAATTAATTTACCATATTTGAGTTCACAACTATTATGATTATATAATCATGTTCGCTATAATACAGTATATTATATGAAGTATTAATTTGTATGTCATTAATAAAGAGGGTGGGAGATAAGAGTAGAATGCATGGGTGCAGTGAAAGTTTGTACTGTCTGTCTGTTGCTGCATGGGTGCACTGAGAGTTTGTACCGTCTTTTCTGTGATGCCTATGTACAATCACTGGCATTTCAAATTGTTGAAGACCTGCTTACCTAAACCTGTTTTTATTATACCTCATTGTTGAGAAACTTGTCTGCATGGTGTTGTTGATTCTTATTGTTGTTGTTTGTTTTAGGTGTTTTTTTTGTGGGGCAGAACGATAAATGGAAAGAACGAAAAGCTCCCTGTTAAAATCGTAAAAACTTTTGCTTTCCTCAAGGTGAACCCAATCTCTCCATGGATGTTTAAATAATTGGTAAATACTTGACCAAAATGTAGTTTTATTACCTCATTACATACTACAAATGCATAATAGGCATGGAATAAGTCGCGGTATGAACACACATTACCTGTATTGCAGCATAAGCACGTTATGAGGATAAAATGCGATGTGTTTCACTCACAATGACATATATGTGAACGTTAACAAATTGGGAAAGAATTTATAATGTCAATAGGTCAGCCAAGTTCACCCATGATAGCCTCTCGCATGGCCATGGTCAGGGGTCATGGTATTTGTCGATTTTGACAGAAAAAAGGGCAAGAAGGAGACTATAGGAAAGACTAAAGCATGGCTCTGAATAGGAAGATTTTGCAATATATGTACTAGAATTATTGTTCTATTCTAATTATAATTAATAAGTAATGGGGCGTTTCCATGCTGTGTCGTACGGGACATTTTTACAACATTTTGCATCTTTTTGGTATGAAAATAAAGAATAATTTCTTGATGATGGTGATCCTCAAGTAGTACAAAAAGGGGCACAAGAACCAACACTCAACGTAACTCGATCACACATCATTTACAATTGAATGGAAAATAGCAGTTGTGTCGTAGGGGAGACCTGGGGCAATTTAACAGTTTTTTTCCTAATTTTGACCTATTCAGCTTTATTAAAGCCTAAATACTTGCTTTAAAACTAAAATAAAATGAAATATACATATCTTAGCTTGACATATGAATAGGTTTGGCCTAAGTTAAAACAAGTCATTTTGAAGCCATTACCATTTCAAAACAGAGGTCGAGGTGTTACAATTGCCCCGTGACCAGGGGCAATTGTAACAGACGTGCGGGCAATTGTAACACATGAACTTGTAACATTTGTTTTCTTTATCAAAGCTATGACATGGACAAATTAAACATTATTGACCACATGAACTAATTATAATGAACATGACAATTTTTGACTCATTTATATTACATTTTCCACTTGTTATATGCATTAAATGGGGCAAAAGTTATGATAGTTTTTTTTTTTTTTTTTTTTTATGATTATTTGGTTTAGGTTGTGTGGCTTCACCCTTTAACTGTTAAGAATTATAGAACCTTCATTAATCATATTTTGGTTCTTTATCTACTTTTGTAACTACACAATATATCTTTCAATGACAACTGTTGTATAACACTTTATGTTAGGCTTACGCCTTTTGACTTTACGCTTCTTTCAAAATAAAGTGATACATTTCTAAGAAGAAGTAAAAATGACAGTTTTTTTTCTTGCTTTTTTTGTAAAATCAATCTTCAAAATTTACGCCACTTTTTTTTCTTCTGGCAAATCAATATGTCTTTGCCCTTTAACAAAACGTATTGGACATATATTTTCACGGTATCATATTAAAATATATTTTAATCTTTTATGGGGGCTGCCATCCTCCCTCTCTCTCCTCTGTCTTTCTTTCTATCTTTCTTTTTTCTTCATTCACTCCCTCTTTACTTTTTTACTTTCCTATCTGCCCTCCCCCTCTCTTCTCTCTCTCTCTCTCCGCCCTCCCTTTCTCTCCCTTCCTTTTTCTTCTTTCTCTTTTTAATATATGCGTTTTTTGATAAGAAAAACAAGGCAGGGCGTTCCCTATTCTCTTTCTCATTTTATTAGGACCCCTTGTAAATAAGCCTTTTCGGTTTTCATGGGCTGTGCTGTCAGTGTTCTTTTATGTGTATTTACCATGAACACTCGACGAATTAAATAAAATAAAATGAAAAAAATCATATGTTCACAGTTATTTATTCCTCATGTTTGAGCTCATAGATAAGGTTACCTTTTGTTTCGTAAAAAATGAGAACTATAATGATTTACATTTCAAAGTTAGAAGTTGAAGTTACTCTGTAAAGTGATATAAAATAAAAAATAAAAGAGAAAAGAAAAACAGAATAACAAACTTGGGCTCTGATTTACAATGAACAAATGATAAACAAATTTAAAGGCACTTTTTTTTTCCGGAAATATATCAATATTTTCATGCCATTTTCTAAACAAAACGTTTTTAGACATGATATTGTTCAAAGTTATTGAATTTTCATGTTTGAGATTTATAGATATTGGTTACCTTTTGTTTTTGTAAAGCATAATAATCGACAATTACATTTCAAAGTTCCTATAAGTCTATCTTGGCTATCAACGAGGCTTTTCTTTGCTATTTTTCTTTATATCCAAGTCTACTCCTATGTTTACAATCTTGGGCATTAAAAGAACGTATGGGTCCTCCTTCATATTTTTACTTTTTTTCTTTTGCAGTAAAGTGATATAATATATAAAAACTAACGACTAAGCGAGCACTAAAAAACAACCAACAAGACAACCAAAAAGAATTAAAACTTGAGGCTCTGGTACTCCTTTGCGGAGAGTTTTTGCGACAGCGACGAATAGAAATTTTGTCTTTCGCGTACGGACAAATGTAATTAAAACGTCTGCCAACTTATCGCTGGAACGTCTCGGAGATCGTCTCCGCCAAAATCATTATTTTATCGCGTTGGCGGAGACGAAATTTCTATTCTGTTCGCGGAGACTCCGCGAAGTGAGAATACCACCCTAATTTTCATGTTCTGAGAGTTATAGATGTTGTTACTCTTTTTGTTTTTGTAAGCGATTATAATTGAACTTTCAAAGGTTCTGAAGTTATGATGCTTGAGCTAAAGGGTGCTATCCACTTCGCGGAGACGTCTCCGCGACCAGATAGAGAATCTTGTCTCGCGACGGAATAATAGTATTAGAGACGTCTCCGAGACCGTCTCTGTAATTTCGGAGACGGATTTTTTTTTTCAATAAAAATTCGTCGCGGAGACGGTCTCGGAGACGTCTCTAATACTATTTATCCGTCGGGCGGAGACGAAAGTTTTTTTATGTCGCGGAGCGTCTCCTGCGAAGTGGAGAAAGACCCTTTATCGACGAGGCTGATACTCTTTGCTGTTTTCTTATTTCCAAGTCTACTACTAATTTAATTTTTTGTGCATTAAAGGAACCTAATGTTCACTCTCTTATTTTGTAGCCGCCCCCAATAAAATGGGGGCCCCCCTGAAAAAATTGTTTTTTTTTATGTGTCTAATCAGGCTTAGCTCCAATTGGTTTCAGAGGTTTCTGATTATATTTTTAATTTGATTTCTACAGTGAAGCAACAAATCCGGTGACAAATTGTAATGTTTTCTATGTATTTGAGGAGCCACGGAGCTGGGAGGCTTTCGTCAGCGAACGTGTCCACAAAAAACGGAAAAAATGGCCATACATTTGTGATTTTTTTTTAGTTCTGTTTCAGCCCCCCCCCTCCCCCCCCCCCCCCACTACCCCCCTCCCCGCCCCCCGCCCACCCCCCCCTCCCCCCACTCCCCTCCCACTTGCACCGCTCAGCCCCTCCACTTCCAAAAACGCTCCGCGGCCCCTGTACTTGGTTATTTAATAGCTGTCGGTTTGATTCAGCGGAAATCTGCTTACCCGAGTTCCCTACGGGAGTTACTTTAAAAACGAGGAAACAGGGGCAATTGTAACAGCTTGTTAACAATTGCCCCCTGGCAAGAGGTGACCATATTTGCAGAGATTTTTTCTATCTTAGCTTCGGTATTCGTCGTTTTGAAAACCTTCTAGCAAAAATATTGCCTAAGAACCATAATTTTCTAAATATACAAATGACAGCCGTTAGCTCATCCACATATTTGCCAGAAAAGAAAAAACAATGGTACATGTGATAATATTACTTTATGCTCAAAAAAAAACGGTTTTTTCCCGCTGTTTAGGAAAGGTTCCCACGAACCGTTAAATCTGCTTAACACTCATAAAAGCATCGTGGGAGCGAATTAAATGCGCCGATGTTCTCTACAAATTTTAAGTTTATAGCGTGTTTCTGCTAGGAATGGGAGCCTCTGTTACAATTGCCCCGTGTTACATTTGTCCCCGGTCTCCCCTACGGGACACAAAAATAACAGAGAAAACAGAGAGACAAAAACAACAACAGTATGGAATCGCCCAATGATAAAAATGGAGTTATTAATGATTAACGATAATATAGTGATAAATGAACACATTACAAAACTGAAGAAGAATTGCACGTATTCAAAAGCCAAATGATGTACATCTGTCTTCATATCATTAAAAAAAAATTAAAAAAAAAAAAAAAAAAAAAAAAAAAAAAAAAAAAAAAAAAAAAAAAAAAAAAAAAAAAAAAAAAAATCAAAATTAACTATAAAACTAGGCCTAGTTATTTTGTCTTATTCAAAATTTGTTCTATGATTTTAAGTAAATGGTATACATGTATGACTATGTATGGATTCAACATGAACAGAACTGAGAAAAAGTAATATAATTTCGTATTGAACCTTTCATAATTTTCTCTCTATATATATATATGTGTGTGCTGAATTATCCTTGTTTCTTCCTTTATCTTAGAATTGGTTAGGAGGACAGCATCGCGACTAGTGTACTACATGCATGAAATGTAACTGAAAGGCTAATGCCAAAGTTTCAACAGTAAGTTTGATCACTCACATGTAAAAAAATATATATCATTTAAATATCACAACTATAAGGGCGTAATTAAGCCACACACTTATTAGTCACAGACACTGGTTTTTCTGCTAGGAATGTGAGAAACACATGTACCACACAAGGGGGGGGGCATAATAATACTTTGATGTTTTAAATATTATGCATAATCGTCTTCTTTGGATTCAAACGCTCTTCTGGGATTGGTGACAGATGAATACTTTCAACATTTTCAAAGACTCTGAAAGAGACCGGTGCTATTCCATTTTTTTTTTCTGATAGGTTTTATTATTGTAAATGTATATGTAAAGTCAGAGTCAAAATATCTTTTAATATATAAAATCTTTGTACTTATTATGCGAAGTTTGATG
>CALNVZ010000674.1:2609262-2625649 GCA_940671915.1 Paracentrotus lividus | reverse complement strand
CGCTAACAAGGAATATCAATCGAAATTATTAGCTATCTTTTATATTAGATTTTTCCAGCTATATGAATCAGGATCTTACAGAATCTGGAACTGACACCTATCCATTTTTACATCACAAATACTTGCTTCTATTCCATTATTACATCCTACAGCGCCCATGTTTTGACATGTGCGGCTTTCATGTTACCCCCGGCGAATATTCCATCATTTTCCACTTTGATGTCTTGATATGAAGCGGAGGTCTGTTGTCATCTCGATAACCGCGGTAAGCGAATGGGAAAAAGAAGAAAACATTTTCATGGCAATTATAGTAGTACAAAACCTATTATTTTTATATTATTGTGAAATGAACACAGAACATTATGTAAATAGTTACAATGCCAAAAGTAGCTTAAATTTGTGTTGTTCCTTAACATTTATTATCTTTGACGATTTGAAAAGTGTTTTTTAAGTGCACACCTCAACAAGAAGTATTTGTTTTCATGCAAGGCGATTCATACTTAAAAGAGTAAGATCAAAGGTATGGCTTGAGATGACAGTGCTGTTTGTTATTTACTGGTCCAAAACCTTTTAAATGTTGTGCTGTCTTTTCTTCTCTTATTCATTGTACACAGACGCTGGTGACTTGTTTGCCCAACCCCTATCCTGAAACTTGTATCTCCAAACGATGCCAGTCAACATCCACATCCTGGTATGTATCTTGTTAGAGCCTAAATATCGAGCTTTATTCTGCTATGCATCTTTTGCTTCCTTCAGCATCTTTCATTATGAAATACCCACGATATGGCTTTAGGAAAAAACAAATTTATGTTGTCTGGTTTCACAGTTCTTAGGGTGCGCCTCGTTTGCGAAGAGGGTTTACTTAGAAGCTTTTATTATAGGTCATTTCATGTTCCTGAAATATTGACGGTTCGTCAATGTTTGTTTCTTGGATTTGTTTTATTTGCTATTCTGCGGCTGAGTCGCGTTTGAGGAAAAACATCACATTTACTAATCATCGTCTACGTTTAACTAAGACATACGTGGGTGTACCACACATGTTATTATATTTTATTAGTTTAAACGAGGCGGACCGCATCCCCCCACACCCTCCTCCCTAAACGATCCGGTCCTCCCCCCCTCCACATGTCCGCTTAATCCCTTATTGTTCGTAATTAATGATTTTCGTGTTGCTAAGTTATTTTTTAAAAAAGAAAAAAGACAAAAAGACACCAAAACTTTCCCGGCGTCTTCAATTTGCAACCAAAAGGTGGCGGCGGGTCATGGCCGAAGTGGGGGGCGTTGGTCGAGTTGTTAAACCAGTGTCGAAGATTCGTTGCAATGAATTATGCATTGTTGGGCTTCAAACTTTTATCAAAATGAAAAAATAAACACAGTGTATGCAGCAAAGGATTGAGTTTGAATTCATAACATCGCTTCTCTATTGTTTTCTAGTATTTTGGCGCCTGCCGACGCGATAATGATATTTTAGACCATGCAAAATTCATTTCATATAATAATACATTCCTTCTGTTTTACTTACCTAACCAGATTTTATTGACGATATCAACAGTCGAAATACTCATTAATCTTCCGCTAATGTGAATGTCTTGCCCCAGTGATACATTGTCGTCACGTTTAGGTTTGAAGGTCTAACGTTAAATTTATTTTATGGGCACAGACATACTAGTGCACATTCCCATTCCCACCACAATATGTATTATAATATATAAAGACTGTTGTAATGTCCGTACATGTATGTTTCAAGAATTAGAACCATTGGAAAAGATAAGCAAAAGGAAAATTGTATTTCATCAGGATCCGCATGCGGATTATCCCATTTTCTGCTCATTTGTTTTCACTATTATGTTGTTTTTGGGTCTCAGTTTCCTTACATACAGATTTGATCAATTCTTTGAAGTTGCACCCTCGGTATATTATGTCATTTATATTGATTCTTCTTGTTTGGAAATTTCTGTCACTTTACAAACATCAAGTGCTTATTTTTCTAAAGCATGCCCAAAGGTGTCTCATAAAATGTTTCTGAATATAGAAGGACAGTCATTGATTTGTAAAGATATTCATTTGTGGGGATTTCAACACAGCAGAAACTAATTTTTTAGTTTTTGAATTAAAAAGTCAAGATTGATTACCTACTTTTTTAAAAAGTACAAAAAAAAAATATTATTGCAGCCTAGTACTTTAAATTCAGTCATGTAGTGGTGGTTCTAGTGTTGGAAAAATAGGGGGCGGCAGCCCACAACCATTAAAAATAGGGGTTGCATAGACGAAAAGTGCTGCCTGTTTTAACATTTTAGCCTACAGCTCAACTGTGGATTCCAAAAAACAATGAGGGACCTGGACACATAAAACATAAACATAAATTGTTTCAAACGGACTGTGTTTTTTTTTAAAAGCACAATTTTAGTGTTAATTGGTTTAATAGAATGTTGTAATATTTATAAAATACCCATTTGCAACATTTTTTTTTTATTGTAATGGGTCATTAGGAGTGTCATGTTTTGGTACTATGGTTGCAGCAGTAAAATATGCTATAGTAAATGTTTTTCTAGAGAAGAAAGTTATACACAATTAACTTTTTCTGTATATGGCAAGGATTTGCTGCTTGGCTCTGTAATAAACTGGTATTCATTGATAAAATAAATAAGATCTTTGATATTATCTTTGAAAACATGACTTCCAAATAATCATTCTTTGAGCACATTTGTAACGCTTGTCGATATTTGTGCTGGTCTATTTACAATAGATTACGATATAATACATGTACTTCTTTTTTGGTCTCTACAGGACGCCAGTAGGGAATTTTGTATGGTGTTAAGCCCTTCAGCGTCTCCGACCAGGATTTGTATGGGTGTTTAAGCCCTCAAGGTCTCCCGAGCAATGCGTTAGATGGTGTAGACAATGTTACGACTCCGGTAATGTTGCCAGCGGGCACCGCATAATTTACGTCTGGCCCCAAAATTTGACCGTCACAATTCGAAAAGCTGTGGTTGCGGATTTTTCGAAACCTTAGATATTTATCCGTTAGAGGCTTATCTAGAGAAAATAACTAAAATAATTTGAATCGATTACATTAATGCGAAAAGGAAAATTAGGACGGACGTCGAATCACAAGCTCACGTCTTTCGGATGATGACCAATAGGTTGGTCCCAGACGGAAATAATGCATTGATATGCATTTGATGTTGTGACAATAGCCCTTAAGTGTCGCTGCGACGCGACATTACGGTTCGTAACATGGCATATTACTGTACAGAGGCATTGTTCGAACTTATTCCCAGAAATTCAATTATTTTTTTTTTTTATTAAAACAAGTAGAATGTATTATAAGAATTTTCTATTGAAAGCAACTAGCTTGGCCTTTAAGTTCGATTTTGTTCCAGGTTTTCCATTCGTTATTTTTAGACACATTTCATGGATATTAATTTGTATATTTAAGCATACTGGACTGAAGGTAAGGGTGAAGAAGGTAGGCTATAGTGATCAGACTGTGTGTGATGGTTATAGTATATGGTGTCGACCACGTGTGAGCTGTGTGTTGTATCATGAGTGATTGTGATGTGTCATGTGTGGCTTGTTTGTATTCTGTGCATCCTGATTCATCGTGGGTTCAATAACTGCGGTCGTGGCACACACATACCCTGGAAGGAGTGGAATTTGCACACAACGGGTGGATGCAAATTTTCAACTATTTGTGCCAGTTTTTTCCACCTTTCGGGCAATTCTTGAACCCTATGGGTCCTGTTTCTGCACCCTATGAGGTGACAGGAGTTGAACCCCCTTGGGTGCGGAATTGAACCTAGCGAGGTGCAATTGTTTGATCCCTGACGGATGCATGCGTCTTTGACCTTACTGCGTGAGGTTTGCAGAGGGATTGAACCCCTGGAGGCAAAATTGAAACCTTAGAGGCCTTGCCAATTGAACCCTTGGATGCCGTCTTTGCCCAACCCATGCATCGGGTTCTGCATTGCAATTTTGACCCCTTATTGGATCGACTTTCGCACCCCAATTGAGTGCAAGATTGAACTATGGGTTGCAAATTTGAACCCTATGGATGCGTCTTTGCACCCCATGAGGTGCAGGATTGAACCCCTTGGGTGCGGAATTGAACCTTAGGGGTGCAAATTTGAACCCTATGCATGCGTCTTTGCACCCCATGAGGTGCAGGATTGAACCTTAGGGGTTAAATTTTGAACCCTATGGATGCGTCCTTGCACCCCTTGAGGTGCAGGATTGCACCCCTCGGGTACCGAATTGAACCTTAAGGGTGCAATCTTGAACCCCTTAGGTGCTTCTTTGCACCCAATAGGGTGCAGGATCGCACCCCTTGGGTGCGGAACTTAACCCTCGGGGTGCAAAGTCGCACCCTAAATTCAGAAATTCAAACCAAAAAGGGTGCACAATTGCACCCCTAAAGGTGTAATATTGAGCCCTTGGGGTGCAACTCTGCACCCCACTATGGGGTGCAACCTCTGCACCCCTTCCATGGGGTGCACACTTGCACCCCTAGGGGTATAGGTATAGCGACAAAGCTGTGCACCCTTTAGGGTGCAGAGTTGAACCTCTATTTCTTAGTGTGTAAGCGGGATTCTTGTATTAAAATAAGACACTGAATAAATAAAAGAATAAACGAACGACTGGGATACCACAGTGAAATTATTGATTTTCTGAGTAATGTAAAATACAATAATTTGGTTTTATTATGTGAGCTTTATAGCAAGATTATAATGCCTACACACCCAAATATCCTTTGGAGCGCAATAAAGCAGCACGCCTGAATATTGAACAATGTCATAACAACAGAAACAAAAATGCCGCGCTTATCCAACCCCTTTAAATACATCGATTTTATTACGTTGACAGCAGGGAACTAAACTATACAATCTAAAATCACCGCCATTGTGTTATTGAAAAACGTGCATGAGCAGAATTGATGGCACGCTATTATCATGATTAATATTATTTTCGAATGACAAAATCTTCTCAATGTCTTTCGCATAATTATGTGACTTGCAATTTTGACAATAAGAATCACGGTTTGATATTTGCACTATTTGAGCGCTATCAGAGATGTGAAAGGCAATACGGGAATAACAAGCAAGCTGAATTATTAGGATTTTCTTTCTTTTTTTCTTTTTTTGTGCGAATCACAGTTTCAGTGATTTCCTGTTTTGTCTACCTTTTTCCCTTTCCTTTTCGTAAGAGCGCATATAGATGCTTTGGCAGTGATAAAAGAACGGTAATTACCATAATTGATAAATTAAATACCAACACCCAAAACTGCATGTGCTAAAAATAATTCGTGTGTTATGATACTATATATTTCATATGGAAGAGTGATAACTTTTTGGAAATTATAAGAATAGGAATATGAAATTATAAACCATGGTAAAAAAAAACCAACAACAACAAACAAAAAACAAAACAAAACAAAACAAAACAACAAAAAAAAAAAAAACGGGGGAGAGGAGTAATTAATTATTAAGTTTTGCAGAAAGAAGTGGGCACTGGAAAACGGGTTCGCCCTCAAGTATTTCAACAAAAAAAAAAAAAAAAAAAAAAAAAAAAAAAAAAAAAAAAATTTCATTTCAATATCGTTTGTGAAAAGTGCAGCACTCATTCTCCGTTTTATGATATTTGTTGTTTGAAGTTTCCGGATGATTGTTCATTATTGCATATTTTCTATTGGAAAACAAATGGAAAAATATACCCCACCCCCTTAAAAAAAAGGGGGGAGAAAAGAAAAGAAAGAAAATAATATCCAGTATATTCATTGAAAACGGAATATTATTTTAATTATTATTTCTTTTTTTTCTATAGGCCAACTCTCTTTTTCAATCAATAGTTAGAAAATAAAATAATACCCTTATGTTAAATATACCATATATTAAAAAAAAATATCATCGTTGGTGTTTTGAAAAAAGGAATGATTAACGGAATGAATCGTGTATGTATAAAGATATATTATTTATTTCGTTTTATAGTTTTCATTCTTTCTTTCTTTCTTCATTTTTTTTTCATGGCGTCCAACGAGCTATGCGATGCTCACGTACTATTTCTCAATGATGTCTTTTCTCTCTCTCTCTCTCTCTCTCTCTCTCTCTCTCTCTCTTTTAGCTTCGTTTTTCGTAAATAAATTTCGTTTCGTTTGGAATTTTTTGGTCCAATTTCAGTACTCAAATTTGAAAAGTTTATTTCATTATCCGAGACCTATGAATCGAGTAGATAATATATTCATGAAATATTTTAATTGCAATATTCAAAAGAAAGAAAATGGGCCTATATTTTTTAAAAAAGTTGAGAAGATGAATCCCTTTTAAACTCTTTTTCATGTATTTTACATTATTCTACATTTGACGATATTCAATCATTGTTTTGCAGATGGAAAACATAATTATAGGCTATCGTTTTTTTTTTTTAAATTTAATAGGTAAAACAACCCGTTTCATAATAATATAATCGGTGAGTGTTTCATCCTTTGCCGTGTCTTTATTTATCAAATCGCTAATGTACGCTGATATTTCATGTTACAAAAATATTGCTTGGACAATATGTTTGACATACCAAATATTATACACGAGCCACCCTTCGTTCGTCATAAATATATTTAACATTATTATAATTATATCGCACCGTAAGGCCGGCTTCAAAACACGACCCGTTTGTTGACTATTATCTTGTGATATTGTATTAAGTTATGTATTTGCATTTTGTTTTGGAGAAGCCTTATAGTCAGAACCAATGTCGGTTTTTTTTTTTTTTTTTTTTTTTTTTCCCCCACATTAATTGATGTGCGCCTTCGCGCCATTTGCCTATATAAGTGGTAACTTTTAAAAATATTTACACTACACCAAAGGAGTTATTATCTGTATGATCATCATGTAATCCATTATTTATGCATATTTTTTTATTTTTTATTTTTTTTTTTTTTAAGGTAGTAATAAACTATTTCATAACGATCCCGTAGCTACGTTATCATTTGCAGTGCACTCGGTAAAAATCCCTAACGATAGCAAAACGCGCGGAAATTACTCACACTAAATAAAACTGAATGAATAAGCAAGTCGTGTATAAACGAAGTATATTAGGACTCCATTTTTTGTTATTTCTTTTATCCCTCAATCAATCAGTAACATAATATGAGACTTATCCAATTTCATATCACCCGATCTCCGATATGAGCCAGGGCCCTACGTGATAACACGTTTATGTAAGGCGGCCGAATTGAGGTATTCTCGTAAAGTAATGACACACAGATACACACACAACACACACAAACTCTCTCGTTGAAATCCTATTCGATCTGTAGGTATACCAGCGAGCAATGAAAATACACACAACTCTCTAGCCTTTGTGAATGACGTCACAGCTATGAGCCCCGACTGGATGGTTTATCGTAGTTGCCTGCAAAGTATTCTATAGCTCAATAAAAAAAAGCCACGCTGAAAAAAAATCGCACACACCAGGCCCGCTGGAAACGAACGCCGACAGAGCACGCGGTACTGAAAGAAAAAGATCGCAAGACTTCGACGAAAATTTACTTTGAAAACGGTAAGCTCAAAATTGACACTTTTCTCGATCTCGCGAGCATATAAATTTGAAAGTGCTCACTTTTTCCTAGCGCATGGTGTTTTTCTTGTTATTTTTGAAGCACTGGGTCGAATTTTAGAAGTGCAAATAGACATCGTTTAATGTAATTTTTGAGCTTGTGTTTATGTTTTCCCTTTATTTATTTTTTTTCTCCCTTTTTGGTTTCGCAATGTACTGCGCACGCATTCCGGTTTCTAATTCAGACTCGGGGTGTTTTTAACCTCTCTTGTATGAAATAATGCTATGATTGAATGCGACTCGCTATACATGCGAAACATGAATTTAACATATTCACTTCCTTTTTAGTGTTGACTAGAACGATATGTTTTTCATCGCTTGTTAATATTCTAAGTTCTCTTTTGGCTCGTTTAATGTTTATTTTTAGCCATTTTCTTGGGTATGAATATCTAAATTGATGAGCGCGGCTCTTCAAAGGGTGCGTGCAAAATGACCGCATCCATTTCTTTCGGCCCTAGTTTTCGGGGTCATATTTTTTTGGTTGTGTGGACCACGCGGTCTAGCTATAATTAAATTGATGTGAATTATTTCTCTCCGCTCCACTAAAATTCGTTTTCACCGCCGCCATTTTGGGACCGTATCTTTTTACGTCTGAATTATTGTTATGCGTTTTCGTTTGCATGGTCTTTGTTATTTTAGGTTTCATTTGTTTACATTCCTTAAAGCACGAAAATATTGGCGGACGTTGTGCCGCTGCTTTTTTCTTTTTTCTTTGGGAAATACATGTTGTTTTCTTCCTTTGCGGCGCGGGAGGGGGTGGGGTTTTTTATTTTTATTTTTTATTTATTTTTTGTATTATTAATTGAATTGAATTGAATTGAATAATCTATTTAATTTGTTTTATTATTCTTTATTTATTTATTTTTTTATTATTCTTTATTTATTTTCCATTATTGTTTCTGTATTTTCTTTATTAATTATTATTGTATTCATTTATTTATTTGTTATTATTATTATCATTATTATCATTTCTTTTTTAGCTTTTGTATGAGGATTTGTTTCGTTTTGTTTCGTTTTGTTTGTGGATTTTTTTAATTTTTTTTTTCTTCTTCTTCTTCTTCTTTTCTTTTTGGTAGTCCTATAGAGATTTGTAATCAGGAAACTGAGTATTTTGGGATATTTCTATATCATCGGAAGCTTATTCTAATGAGAGTAAAGGCTTTCGCATCCGGAAACAAATTGCGCGGAAGCCGACCTTGGGAATTCTCCCCCCCCCCCACTCATGTCAGGACCCCCCCCCCCCCCCCCCCCCCTCTCTCTCTCTCCTCTCTCCCTATCTCTCCCTCTCTCTATTTCGTCGGAATATAGGGCAGAGAAGGGGAATGGCGGATTCTACCTTATTTTTTTATGGGAATGAAGAAAATTATATTCACAAATTGTTTACATTTTGCTGGTATATGTGTGTAATGCTACAGTCACACAGACACTTACGTATAGATACGTTTGTGTTGTTTTAATCTTATTTCATCTTCTATTTTCTATCATTTCTTATGTATTTCTTTGTTTTACTGGATGGACGAAATTATCAATATTTCCACTGCTGACTATGACGGGTAGGCATCCGTGGGGATTCGCAGAAAAGAAAATAATTTTTGGACGCAACCGGACGTAACTCAACGTATTAAAAGTGTCTGTGTGACTGTAGCATTAGAAAGGAATCTTTCTAGTTGCGTCATGACTTTCTGGATTTTTTTAAGTTTGCTAGTTCTGATCTGGTATTCTTTTTTGGTTCTTCGCTGTATAGAGAGAATAATGAAGCTGTATAGTGAGAATAGTGAGAACCGATTATCATTTTTTTGAATTTTTGTTTAGTAGAATCAAAAGTGCGGGTTTGGGTTTGGAGAGGGTGGGGGTTAGGCTGTAGTCACACTGACATTTACGTTGAGTTACGTCCGGTTGCGTCCAATAATTAGGATGACTTCCCGTCATAGTCAGCAGTGGAAATGGTGATAATTTCGTTCATCCAATAAAACAAAGAAATACATTTAAAAAAAATGATAGAATAGAAGATGAAATTTGATTAAAACAACAAAAACGTAACTGTACGTAAGTGTCTGTGTGACTTAGGCATTAACCGCAAGGCTTTCGACGTATATGGCCTTGATGGAGATGATGATAATGATGAGAAGGTTGTTGACGGTGATGGTGACGATGATATGATGGTAACAATTAATATGGATGATGATAGAGGATCGAAGAGGGCGATTACGATGAAAACCATGATAGAGATGGTCAAGGTTGCGAATGCGATGATAGATAGATAGATAGATAGATAAATGGTTTATTGATAAAAACAAAACATCATTGCGGCAAAGCCGAATTGCGATGCTTTTACAAAGAATAAATTGACATAATTATACATTGAAAGTTCAGATAATTTGAATAATTAAAATACACGTAATACATGGTAATAATTTGTAGCTTAACAGGATACAGAGATTATTTGATTACATAATAAATTTGATTCCAGCTTTATATATTATATTACGAAGAGTTATAAGTAGAAACAGATCGACTTATAATGTGTGTACAATTTCAAAATTAATTAAATAAATTTAATTATATATTCATATCATTTACAAGGATATTATGATTATATGCAAAGCTATCAGAAACATCGTAAGTTTTAGAAATTTAAATGTTGTGTAAAACAGAAATCTTATATACAGAAATATGTTCATGGCAATTAACGTTAATAGCCCCTCATAAAAAAAAAAACAACAACAACAAATGTACAATATCTTGACTGCATTTTTCCCTGATTTTGCTAAAAAGCAATTCATAATTATTAAAAACGTTTTGAAATTAAGTGTCTATATTATCTGCAAAGCTATTAGATATAAAACTGTCAAAATAAAATCAACCTATTTCGAACTGAAATATTTCATGAAATAGGAAATTGAGACAATTATGGAAATAAATATTAACCACTCATTAGAAACAACTTTTATTTTTACTATATCATACTCATTTTGTCCCAAGGAAAGTACAAGTATAAAAATTCTAATAATCATAATTATTGAAAACCATAAGAAAAAAAAAATTATTATTTTAATTTTACAAACTAGTTGAGAATTACAAAGAACAAGGAACCAAGAACACCCCCCCCCCCCCCCCCCCCCCACGGAAAATATATACTATTGATTAATTTTACAAAAAAATACATAGTATATAATCATTATTACTAATAAAGTTTTGCAAGTAATCTGAGGTTAGCTTTGAATATTCATTGTCTTGGTTTGTATATTAAGATGAAGATGATAGTGAAGATGATGGTGACGTCGATAATGATGATGATGGTCGTGGTGGTGGTGATGATGATAGGGTGATGATGATTGTGATGACGATAATGATGTTGATGATGATGATGATGATGACAATAATGAAGATGTTGGTAATGAGGAAGATGATGATGATGATAGGCTCTGATAATAATGATAATGTTGACAGTAAATAGATGACAGAAGGATATTTAGTGAAGACGAAGATGATGAACAGAAGGATGATTATGATCAAGCGCGAGACTAGGGGGACACCCCCCCTACCCTCCCTACGAATTCCAGCATCCAGCATAGACCTACTAATTTTAATGATGAGATACATTAATACAAATAGTTCAATATATACATATCACATGACACAATCGAGATGAAAACTAGCGAGGAGAATTAAAGGCCTGAAAATAGGGACGGGGCGCCGATTTTTTTTTTTATTATTATTAATATTTTATTTTTTCCGAATTAAAGCTGTACAGTCAATGACCTGTATTTGCAAACTTTTCAAATTATGGGAGGGGCGCGCCCCCTTCGCCCGCGCCTGGACCTGCCTCTGTGTACAACTAAAACATAATTTGAAAAAGAAAAAAAAAAGCTTGCTTAGGGATGACAGAGAACGGTGAATATCCTGTCAAAGATTTTATGAATCCTTGTTAATCAGGGGCTGCAGGATCAAGGCTGGGCTGCCTCTTTTTTCTTCTTCTTTTTTTTTTTTTGTAATTGAATCACGTATAACATAATACTCAATTAAGATTATTCTTGTTTGTATGGTTGACCCCACCCCTTCTTCCAAAAACACTCCGTTGCCAAGTTAATTTCATCCATGAATATGTCTCGCCCGACTGAAATATTACCCCGTGCAGACAGAGAGAAAAAAAATTAGGATTCATCACGCCTTAGCAAATTAAACGACAACGCTTTTATACCGAAATAGTAACTAGAAGTCATTATGACACCATAGAAACGTAACATAACAAAAAAATAAGCGCTTCGAGGAGTGCGTTCATCTTTTATTCTATCCCTCATCGTTTCCTTCCTTTTCGATATTATCATGCCGCGTCAAAACGGAGTGATTACCGCAATCATTATATTTTTAGTAAATAATATAGTCTATTATTTTCATCAATGTTGACTTACCGAACTGGGTTTCAGAATGACAATTAAAAAAGGTCAAACCAATTTAAGGGTCTATGTGCAAAACAAATATCACATGTCAACTGAGAGTGAATGTCGCATTTATTACATTAAGAAACTCATTTTGAAAAACGTCTATCCATTAAATGCGCTTATATAATATATATATATATATATATAGTATATTATATATAATATATATATTATATATTATAATATATATAATAATACATATATCAAGATGAACCGGGTTACATCTATAAACAGCGCTTTGCGCCTGTATACTATAAAAAAAAATGCATTACAAAAACAGATTTTAATCATTATTAATAATTTGTATTATATACTAGCATTATTGTCATTATTTTCTTATTTACCATATTAGTATCATATTATTATTATTATTATTAATTATATATTTATTATTATTATTATTATTATATTATTATTATATATTATTATTATTATTATTATTATATATATATTATTATATATTATTATTATTATTATTATTTATTATTGATTATTTATATATTATTAATTATTATTATTATTATTATTATTTATTATTATTATTATGAGATAGTATCTCACTTGCTATGAGATCGGTTTCAGACTAGTTTGGCACTTCAGTTCCTGAGTTTGGGCCACGTCGCGTAGACGTCACGCCGCGACGTCTTTCGGTCTCCGCGAGTCTCCACGACTGCAGTTGCGGAGACGTCAGACCTCTCATGAGATATCCCCAGAAAAGACTAAGTACAGAAAGAGTCTTCCTATAGAAATATACCAGGGAGATGAACACCGGACCAAATTGTCATCCGTTCATCGGCCGTTAACGTTTTCACAGTGTTACCGACTCCCTATGTCATCCGTTAATGGTCGAGTAACGTTTCATCGGTGTTACAGACTCCCAATGTCATCCGTTCATGGACCGGTAACGTTTCCAAAGTATTATTGACCCCCGATGTGATCCGTTCATCGTCCAGCAAAGTTTCCACTGTGTTACTGTCTCTCTATGCCATCCGTTCAGGGTCCGTTAACGTTTTCACGACATAAATGACACCCTGTATAAGTTCATGGTCTGGAAACGTTTCCTCAGTGTTGCTGACTTCCTCTGTCACCCGCTCATGGTCCGGTAACGTTTTCAATGTGCTAATGACTCCCTATGTCATCCGTTCATGGTCCGTTTATGTCTCTACCGTGTAAATGACTCACTATGTCATCCGTTCATGGTCCGGCAATATTTCACCAGTGTTACTGACTCCTTATGTCTTGGGCAAGTCCAAGATAATGTCCCTAGAAAGGACAAAATTTCATCTTTGTCTTATGAAGGAGTTTTTGGTAGAACATGAAAGCCCAAATGTCAAACCTCGGAATTTCATTAAGAAAAATGTGTTAATATGCAAATTTATGCAAATTTGGGGCATCTAATTTGCATAATTGGTGAACAGGGCGTTACGTATGTGACATTTATTAAAAATCATAGAAAATTTATAAAAAAATTGGTGAGATTCAATCATGGGTGGGACATGGACCCCCACCTTATCATTCATTTTTTTTTGTGTAAAAAAAAATTTGTGAATTCTAATTGAATATGCAAATTAGGTCGTGTCCAAGCATGAAATGTCCCATACGTAACAAATTGAGGACATTTTTTAAAGTTATTTCCCAGAATACAACACTTGAATTGTTGCAACTCTGAGAAGTTCTAATTTATTCAGTGTGACAGTATAATTCCATTATAAGTTTTGAAAATTTAATTAACTTTTTAATTTATAGTTAATTAAAATATTGTTATGTATGGGAAAATGTGTTATGTATGGATATTTGTACACAATGTCAATGGGGAAAGTTTGTGTACAAAGTGAATGTAAGAAAAAAAAATTAAGAGTGCCCCAAAAAGTGATTTATTAACATTTTCTGGAGTTTATAAAGTTTGTTTTGCCATGATACTTGGTCTATGAAAAGAATTAAACCAAAAAATTGGTAATAATGGAGAAATATGGAAAAATAAAAAACAATAGAATACATAAGAAATTCACAAAACATTGAAAAACATAAGAATGAATAGTGGGAATTGTCAATTTCTTTTAAAATCCTATTGAATATGTTTCGATACAACATTTTTAAAGAAAAAGATCTATTTCCATATTTGAAGAAAAAATTGATTTTAGAAATTATGGATCAAATTGTGTGCATTCTCTATGGGGACAAATTGTCCCATACGTAACTGTCCCATACATAACACGTCCTCTCCGACTTTAACAAAGGCTTACAAAAAAAAAGTGACAATCATTGTGACTCCAAACTTTACAGAAGTAAAATAGAGGGTTGGACTTTTCATCACACCACACTTCAATACATCAGTGGAAATACTTTCAGAGAGTTTTGGAGTTGAAAATTTTTCTTTAAAAAACTTGAATTCTTCTGGTCCCATACGTAACGCACTACATTTCATGCTATTGTATCAAAGGTCATATGTCGTCATCTCCCATCAGTGTATTTTGGATACCTATCATGAGGATGAGAAAAAAATCGTACCCTTAACCTTCAAAAAGATTTTATAGAGGGTAAAATGCTCTGAAATGTCCCGTACGTAACATGCGCGTTATCTTGGACTTACCCTCATCCGTTCATGGTCCGGTAACGTTGTCATAGTGTTACTAACCCCCTAAGATGTACTAAAAATTTTGACTGACATTAATATTCATGACTTTTTAAACTATGGCTTTTAATTCATTTATTTATTTTATTTATTTTTTTTTTTTTTGGTAGATGACGCCTTTTTGTCTCTGGTTTATGACTCCACGAGTGTCTGACGTCACACCTTGAAATATTGCGTAAGTATCATGTTAAGAAGACTCCTGTTAGAAGAAAAAAAAAGAACAACACAAAACACATTTTACCTAATAATATATATATATATTTTTTTTTTTCGGGGGGGGGGTTGATGTCAGTGACCAAAAATATCGGTAAGTCGGTTCACGACATTTGGTTTCTGGCCCGGGACGCTATTCTTTTTTTTTTTTTTTTTTTTTTTTTTTTTTTTTTTTTTTTATTCCTACCACCCGTAAATTCTACCAGTTTAGGTTCAGGGATACGTGAAGTGATAGGATGAGGATAAAGGGGCAGTATATGGTATAACACGGTAAGGGTAAAGGTTGTAAGGAAAAATTCGCGCCCGGGACTAAAAAAACATAAATTATTACGATGAAATTTATCGTTATGAGACAAATCGAGCGATGAAAACAAGTTGCGATGACTTCTATTGAATTGATAACTAAAAATGATTGATTATATATGTTTTTTTTATTGACATTGCATTGTTGCATTTGGAGTTTTGTGCAAACTTTTATAAGATTGATGCCATACCGAAACTTTGTTGGAATTTGTCAGTTTCTCTTTGTAAATGACAGCGGATGTGCAAAACATGCGAAGGTATTATTTCAATAAGGCTGTATGTTATGCATGGCAGTTGCAGAACTTACGACATTGTTATTTTTTATCGAGGGCGCGACTGATTTTGATTCATAGCTCCCCCGCCCGCCCCCCCCCACCACGACACACACAACCCACACACACAGTATAGGACACATCACACGCCACCCCAACTGACCTTCCCATCGTGGCCAACTCCCGGGCGTCGCCGGAGGTTGTACAGAAAACGCGATGGATTATTTGTGTCATTGTAATTAAATTTCTTTTGACGTTCTTCGTAGAGTTAGAAGTCGATAATTACGTTGAATGATTACGCAGATTGATTATAATAATCATATCCGCTGAAAAGACTTTACAAAAGTCCTTTTATTTCGCTGGGGCGTGGCACCAAACTTCGCAAAATGACAGATGGAAGGATGGGAAGAGGAGGAAAGGAGAGAGAGAGAGAGAGGAGAAGAGAGAGAGTATTAAAGGCCAGGCCCTTCAAAACCGAAACATCGACTTCAGTTCACAACAGGAGAAGGAAGTGTGCATCGGAGGAGGTGTGATATGCCAGCAAAGTCCGGGACCCTTACATCTTGATGAGTGAGAATGCGAGAACGGATTATTGACGCACAAACATTGTACGTCTGTCGAAAACGATATTGTTTATTAGGTTATTGGGGCGGGGAGGACAGTGTAGAAAAAAAATCTCCGCCACTTTTGTCGCAATCCATCACTGGCGTATTGCGATTGCAACCCCCCCCCCCCAAAAAAAAAAAAAAAAAAAAAAAAAGGAAAGAAAGAAATCCGACAAACTTTATCTTCTTGTTTTTGTTCTCGTGATGACGAGTAGATCGTTCACTGAACAGTTAACACAAAATGGATCTCGTAAATCACCAAATCAGCATTGTTTGGGCACGCCATAAATGTACGATTTTCCTTTATTCGCG